>JAKTWV010000013.1:0-261084 GCA_030582235.1 Ruyongia ponderosae | reverse complement strand
CGTTCCCTTGTTCGAATGGTCATCTTTCTGAATTCCGGTTCGTTCATTTTTGTTACTCTAAGTCAGAAATGGTGTTTTTTGAGTCCTTTTATTCTATTAAATTCCAATCCCCTTAGGCTCCCGTTTTGCACCAGCTCACAAATTTGCCATAATGAGCATACCCCAATGACAAATCACACATTGCGCACCACATGGAGGTGGTTTGAAGTTGAAATCTCACGAAATGATTTTGCAGCACGATATAAGGTCTTTTTTTTGATGATTTCTTAACTATGGGGAAAAATCAACTTTTGCGTTTGCTTGGTATTCTTCAATTAGAAAGTTGTAAAATGATGCACTCGACACGAGTATTCGAACGCACCTAAATTCACCATCCTATCCTTCGTGGTTGTTAAACTGTGACGCGCTGAAGTTCATTTCTTAACTATGGGAAAGGGTGAAAACGAGCTTTGGCAACTTTTTTTTTCGAATTTGAATTTTTTTTGCCCCAAGAATCCAATTTTTGACCGGTCGATCGATCGATTTGCCCTCCAACGACCCCGATTCGACCCCGATTGGACTGTATACTCGACCAGATTTCGCATATCCCAACAACGAAAAATGGTGCGTTATCCCATCACGTACCGGGATGCCTTAATTGCGCAGACAATGGTGTTTGTCAAATTGCTCTAGTATGTCTACTCATAACGTTACTGGCTTCAGAGTAAATCGATGGGGTTTTTTGAAGCCAAAATGCCCAAAATTCAAACACATAATTTAACGCACACAGCACCTCAATTTTAGCTGGTGCCCATAATATCTATGAAATAGAGCAGCCGCTATCTAGCAGTTTTTCTTTTATATTTTTAACACCAATATTTCAAAAATTACATGCAAAAATTGGATCAGAAATTGGACATTTAACGATCCTGCAAGGCTTCTCTCCACGATGGACCATTAAACATAAGATGAACCACAACTTGTAAGTTGTAACATTACCCATTAAAAGGGGAGGTATTATGTATCTGTATCATATATATATCATATTGAATCTCAAGTGTTGTTGATGTTTAATTTGTTTATATTTTTGATATTTGATTCTATGGATCACCATTCACCAACCGTATAGGGTGTACATTGAAATACTGCAACAGCAAAGTATGAGATCAAGTATAATAGCATATCTGTCTGTATATCTAGTCCTAGCAATATTTGATGCTAAACCCTTAGATTGAAGTCAAACTCGAATAGAACCAAGTGTGGCATTATTATAATTCAGGGATATGCTGAAAAGTTTTTTGACACAAAATTTTTGATAGCGCCTTAATCTCCGTGATCTCTTTGACTTAATGAATATTCAGCTATCTAGTTGTGACAACGTGGCAGAAGATCAGTGGTGGTGAATGCTAGTACTCAAGGGTTATAGGGGTGCAGACTATATTGGAACAGCTATCAACTACTCACAGCCTTTCGACCTGTTGTCCTTCCGTTCCTGGTGATCCGTGGACGGATAGAAGATAGGAGAGGCTGATTATTAATAGTGTGGCAGGAATTAATAATCGCATCAGTAATACAAATCAAATCAAAAGTTGATGATGATGGTTGAAGGGTATTTAAGCAGATGGACATCCGGTTTCTATCTAATTCTCAACTTCAACACTAATTCATTCAGTAAATAGAACAACCTGATACACAATGAGCTTCCCTACATACATTATAAGCGTCGATGAGCTGGATGATGCCTACCTCAAGTCATACAAAGATCCAAACTGCAAATGTCAACAATATCCAAAAGTGCTGCTTTCACATGCCTACACTACCACCACCAGTCTGCGTACTGGACATTATGAAAGATCACGCAAATGCTCATATTGCAACTAGGACTCATGATACATTACTGTACTAAGGTAGTACTCAAATATTAACATACCCGAATGGAGATGACAATGTGAAAAGAACAGAACAGAAGATCGAATGATACATGACACAATAACGATGATTACAGATTCAGGACCTTCAGCAGAGAGATTGGCGACTTTGGTAAGCTGGCGTGAGCTGTCGTATAGAAAGTTGGTTGGCTTAAAGCACAGATGTGATGGGCATGTCGATGGGCCGGTGAGTCGTTGCAGCAGTAGGAACATCACAGAGTTGAGTCTATATGGGCTACTTTTGAATAGATTGCCATGCTGGATGTATATATTTATGTTTATAATAGTAATATAACACTTATTTGACTGGATACCCTGTAGTAGTAATGTAGTACTTTAGTACTGTATGGACAGCTCAACATCTCATCCTTTTTGGGAAGTTTTTCAAGGTGATGGTGACCCACAAACAAGTCAGAATTTGAAATACGTTGCCATTGCTCTTCTCTTCTTCTTCTTCTTCCTGTTTGTTCCTTCTCTCCTTCATTCAATTCAACCCACTGGTTACTATCATCCTACTAAAAACACTGACCACACTTCCATCCCTTCCCAATCGAACTTCATTCAGCCCTTATATTATTCATTTCTTACAGCATTGCTCCATACAATAGTCCAACCCAAAATGAGAGAAATCGACAGAGAAAGAAGATATATCTGTGACTATCCAGAATGCTCGTCTGCTTATTCAAGACCAAACCTCTTAAAACAGCATAAGAGGGCACATTTCAACGATAGACCCTTTGAATGCCCTGAGCCTGATTGTGATAAGGCCTTCTTCAGAAAATCCCATCTCAGAATTCATAAATATAGCCATTTGCCTCCAGGTGAAAAGCCATTGAAATGTCTAATATGCTCAAAGGGATTCTCTACTAATCAACAGTTGAAGAGACACACAAAAAGCCACTCAAAAGATCAACGACCTGCAAAGCCAGCAACAAGTCCTGATGATTTAACCTCAGATACAACACCAACATTAACTTCAAATTCAAATTCAAATTCAAATTCAACTAGAACTACAACTGAAACATCAGCTTCAGTATCACCATCATTCTCTTATCCATCTACCTCTTCAACTTCCGAATCAACACGAACTTCAGTATCTCAAGATGACACTGAAGAGTTCAAATGCCCATATTCAGGTACTTGTGATAAATCCTCTGATGATGTATGTGGTGAGATACACTCTGAAACATTCAAAACATCTGAAGAGTTGTCTGATCATATGTTGAAATATCACATCTTTAGTGAAATTAAGAAACCACATCAACATATTGCTGAAATCAAATCATGTCCTGTGTTTTCACCAAAGACCCCAATCGATTATGATCAATTAGATAATTGGTCAACCTTAGCATGTAAGGAACCATATTGTACTTATGCTCCGAACTTTGGAAATGAATTAGATCTTCTTGAACATTATGATACACTCCATGAATATGTTCCAGAGTCTCTATTTGAACAAATCATTGCGAATGGGAGCGCCATTTGATTCGAAGTGTCTACAAAGAAAATCATGTTGGTTGGTACTTGTGTGCTTTTACATTAATCCTTTCTTGTCATTGTGTCCAAAAAGAAACCCAATTGCCAGTCAATATTCTATTATCAAATGATCATCTGATACCAGTGATGATGTTGTTGTTTTGTTATAGCGTTTCCAAACCAATTGGTGATATTGAAACCAGCCTATACATTTCATTCAACTACTCCATTATTCAATCAAGTCTGGATTGACCTCATTGAACATTGAGATATCATTATTATCACCTTCGCCAGAATCAGATGCAAATCTGGCAGAACTATAACCAATGAAATACACCTTATTACGCTTCACCCTAATATTAGATGCAGTTATATTTCCATGGCTGATTCTAGCTTCGCTATGCAATAAATCTAACTGTCTCTTTCCATCTCTCCATTGTGACTTGGTAGAAATATCACGATCAAGATACTCCATAAATATACCAAGACCATAGAATATGTTATTCCCATGTTGATCTCTCAACTTGAGAGTGAAATTATCCAAGTAAAAGTTGGCATGATTGATGGAAAATTTTGGATCAAATCGACCAAACTCATTATTGTACTCATTAATCCAGTTTTTTGCTCTGATCTCATTATGATAAAGTTCATTACAGATTTTTGATTCTTGTGTGACTCCAGCTATTTCTGAGATCCATTGTAACTTCTTGGAATTCAGAAAGGGATCATAAATCTTAAGTATGACAGAGTTTGCTCTTTCTCTAAGAATTTTGTTTTTGATAAGAGATGCTTTGTTGCAACCAATCTTTGATTGGTTTTGATCTAATATTCTAAAGAATAGTTCATTTTTGATCCTTAGTATTATTGAATGATGATGGATACCTAATTGTATGAATTCAAAAGATTTGTAGTCACGGTAATTATTCATCGAATAAACTAAATTCAATTCAATATCTTTGTTAAACTCCAGTTTTGCAATTTCAGCTTTTTGCTTGATACTATCGCTCCACATGTTTCTAAGTATACCTTCTCTTAGCGCAATAGAATTTGATATCTTTGCATATAAGTTATGTTCTTCACACATCACAGAATCTAACAAGAAACTCATTAAAGCTTTTGGAAGGGTGCAATTATCACCCAATTTACGGAAAGGGTTCCTCTTAAACTGATTAATCATTTGATCTTTATGAAAATATGAACAGTATCTCAATGGAATGATCTTCTTATTCACTAAAGGCTCCTGAAATTCAAACACAAGTTCTTCAGGTTGATCCAAATTCAACTCCAACATAAGATAATTTATTGAGTCAGTAATAACCACGTATTGACAACAAATTAACCCCATATGTTCAATTAGTTGATCAACATAAGCCAATATCGGCTTATTTGTGTTTCCATCATCTATACCTTTCAATAGTCTCATAATTCCCTCTATTGTGCTTTTTCCTCTTATATCAACTGCAAGAGCAATATCAAAATCATCTGCAGGCTCTTTTGACTCTAATATATCGGATGGATCTGATTCTTCTGAATCCAAACAATCAACATAGAACATTGTCTCTGCAAAGGTATCAGAGTATTCTGTTAGATAAGAACATTCAATCTCTTTGTTCAAAATATGGTAATGGGTCTTTCTTTTCACCATCCCACTATTAATGCTGTACTTTAGGTTGAGGTCATTGATTCTCACAACTACCTCTGTGGATTTCATTATGATCTTGAAAAGGGTGTTGAAATAATTCAAAACATGTTCTTTGATGTATTGAGTTGTCTTGGGTATTATATTTATAAATCTTCCAATTACTTGAACCCAATCATCATCAGAAAAGTGATCAATTTTACCAAGCAATTCTTCAAATAAGTCAATATTCTCATGAATATGATCTAATGTGATTTCTTTAGAGTTAACTGGGTCAATTGTGAACATCCTTCCCTTTTTAATGTGTAGTTCTCTTACACTTTGAGATACTCGCATATCATAAAAGTATCCTATTGCTTTTTCGAGTGCTCTTGTAGAATGAAACAAGTGTGATGGTCTGTTCAACAAGACTTTTGCCATTAGGTTATTACTTTCAATTATATAGTCTTCTTCAAGCACTCTCAGGTGGTTCTCTATTTCTAGATGATTCTGAAGTGATTGTAAAATTTTATTTATTGTAACTTCATTATAAGTATGTCCATTGAATACATCAATTGGTTTTGAGTTGAACAGTCCAAGGATTTTCTGTGAAGCTTCAGAGAAAGGTTTATCTACCTCATCAGACGCTGAGGAGGAGCAACTGTCATTAAACATTATTGGGCATTTATTTTCAACTATCATTCTGTTGATTATAACTCTTTGTGTGCTCACATGAGTCTTTATGATTTTTTGAGAAATTCAGCACAAACAATTGTAACTTCATAACTATACTTCTCATTGCTCAGTGTTCTCAGTCGATATTTCTGACTCTCCTTAATTACAAACAAAAACAGAACGTCCAACATATATGAGTTGGAGTTCTACTTTCTTCCAACTTGAGGCTAGGCTAAGCAAATGGATATACTGTGCTCTACAACTGGCCTATACTGACCATGAACCTGACCCAACTGTCCAGCTGTTACCACCAAATAGGCGCCTGTTCACCAAAAGCCAACGCGTCGCTCCGGGTAAACATTTCAAAATGGGTCCTTTTCGGATCCCCCAAAAAAAACAGGGAACAGATAAACAAATCACCTCTTTACCACGTCAAACAACAACAACAACAACAGCCCAGCAAAGCACATCATGTCCATAATATCGTTCCTTAGAAGAAACAAGAAGAGACTGCTCTTATCAACTGCTGTGTTTTCACTTGCATACATATCCTCATACATCTACTCCAAGTTCCTGATTTTCAAAACTCAAAGAGATGAGTTCCTGCTACAGTTGAAGATCAAGAAGAAGTTTGAGCTGACTCAAAAGGATTGTCTGTTGACACTTTGCTCTCTTGTACCTATGCTCAATGGTAAAATATTACAAGATAGAGAGGTGAATGAAATCACTCAAACATTATTGTCAAAGAGAAAGGCGTCCAAGAATGTTACATCAACATCCTCCAATACTGACGATGTTAGCATTAGTATGACTATGGATACAAATACTACTAAAAATGTCTCAGATCTTACAAACGTCTCAAAGTCTGAACTTTGGGATAGATTGAAGACTAAATCAATCTCACAACTTCTTTCGTTAATATACTCAGACTCATTGTTAATAATATTTATAAGATTGCAACTAAATATCCTTGCTAGAAGAGAGTATTTTGATGACATTATTCAAAACAAATTGGTTGACAAAAAGCCAAAGGCGGAAGACGATTGGACCAATGAACAAGCATATTTGAGTTTAGATTGGTGGTTTATGAATGAAAGTTTTAAAGATGTTGGGGATTTGATTCAGGACAAGGTAATGACCAAATTGAATGACATGAGTGCCAAAAATGAAGTAAGCATTGATGAATTATATGAACTACTGTTAAATATTCTGACTGAAGAAATCAACTTGAATTTCAATGCAATTTTAATACCAGATAATTATGATTTAGTGATAAAGAATAACTTCAATTTGAGTTACAATTTTGAGATAATGGAGATTTTGATTGATGAAACCAAGAAATATCTGAACAGTAACAGTATAAAGATAGTATTCAATAGACTTGTTGAGAAAAGTCTCTCAAGCTTGTTTTATCAATTAAAATTACAATTGCTACCTGCTCCAGCTTCCACAGATCTCAAGATTGAAGAGATTGGAGAATCAGAACAAGCAGAGGAACCAAAGTTCAAACTTGCTATTGTTTTGATTCAAGTGATCAAAATTATAAATTCTTTCAAATTTGATAATGAGTCTTTCATCAAAGAGGTCTCTGACTTGAATGAATTGAACGAGTTGAGTGCTAGTATCTACTCAAATTTTGACATATAAATGAATAATGTTCTCACAAGTATAATGTCTAAATATTTTGTGTATATGGTCGGTGATTGTGAATAATTGCCATTCTATCTTTTGAATATCAAGAATAGTATAATGATATTAACGACTCAATCAGCTTGTATGTTACATCTACGCCTTCACTAACTAAGAGCTACTAGTAAAAATTCTCGCATGTTATCAGTACCGACGATATCGATCTACTTTGAAAGGTTCCATTGTGACTTCTGTGATAATAACCTAATCTCATAGCTGTTTATTATACTCCAATATTTTGAAAGGCAAATTTCTAACCAAGAAATCCCTCTTTAATTTAAAAAAAAGACATAAGATAAATTGAGACTGAGAACTCACACCATTTGAGAGCAGAAAAAAAGGGCTAGCAGCAAAAATTGATAATAATGATGATGATAATGATAATGAAATGGAGGAGATTTGAAGAATTGAAAACATGAAGCTTCCAATAAGAGGATAGACTTCATAAAGTAGTGGACTCTGTGTATAGCAGAAGATATTTATCTATCTTCAGCCCATTCATTTTCTCTCTTGATCACTTGTTCCTCTTCAGGACTGAAATCATTGACAATGTTGAAGGTTCTTCTGATTTCTTCTGGACCTTTACCTCTGATCATTTCAGCAACAACTTTACAACCAGCATCTAACAATGGTCTAATGTTAAGGTAATTAGCAGCCAAGATAATTTCATAAAGCATTTCTTGGTCAACTTTTAGAAAGTCCTTATCCCATTCATCAACTGGAGCTGATTTTCTAGAATCTTCGTCATCATCATCTGGGAATTGGGTATCTTTGTGATGTTCACACCATTCTAAAACTTTTTTGAAGACAGAAGCTCTGACATTTGGTAATGGAATTTCCATGTCATCTTGGTCAATATCACCTAATAATTGCTTGATCAAGATTGATCTTGAGATGACATCCTTGTTACATTTGAACTCTTCGTTATCAGAGGTAGTGACGGTAATAAATTCAGACATTTTCTTTGAATTGTAATTATTACTTTGTAGTGGTGATGGTTGTTGATGAATTGTGTTTTTGAGATGAATCAATTTATTGGGGGCCTTGAATGGTTTTTGTGCATTTGCCACTTGTTTCGTTCTCGTCCCAAAACGGACTTCCGGTGGTTCTCAAGGTCGGAATTGATTTAGTAAGGAGCACGTGACATAAACAGAATATTCATCTAGATCAACTAAACATAACGTTAAAGCTTAGTTATTGAAATTTGAATAAGGAAACTGACATTGTGCTTTCAGATTATTCTAAAATAACTCTAATTTAGTGAATGTGAGAAAAATTTTATAGCAGATTAGGAGTAGCAATACCTACTGTGGAATTTCAATCATCGTTAATATACTACCAAATATCAAAATATATCAATATCAAAATTTGATATCTCAATTATATAAGTTATTGACACAGCAATAGCCTAGAGTTAAAGTCAACTAACAAAAGAGCTTGACATAAACCATATTACAGACCGATCAATAAGAATTCAAACATGTTAAAACAAATAGTTAATTACAGCTAATTTGCACAACTCAAACAAAAGGTTACGCCTTGACCAATTGTATCAATTGTATCAATTCTATTGATGTATAATATAGACCATATATGATCAACTCCTAGATCATTTTCCCTACCCTGGATATCAAAGTAAATCTATAAATTATGTTACAGGCGTTTAAAATATATTACGTAATTTTGTTAGCAACGCTTATGTAATCAGAGCACAAGAAGAAATCACAATTGCTTGTACGTAATTCATTTGAATCAATGTACATTTTGTTTCCAGCGAAAATTTAGTTGAGGTGGTTGGATATTTGTTTATAGGATGAATATGGTCATATCACTATGAGAAGAGATGATGGATGGTGTTCTTGTTAATCATGAAGATCATTTGTCGTGTTGTTGTGATGGCTCCATGGTGTTTTGTTGGCAAGGATGATGGTCAGGAGGGCTGAAAGAAGAGCGAATCGAATGTTAGAAGACTTCTTATAGTGTGAAGAGTGGTTGCTGTTAATGATATGCTATCAAAGATGTCATCAAGATATATATAAATGAGAAATAATTGAGAAATAAGATGTAATTGAGGTAAGATATAATCAAGAAATAAGATATAATAATTAATGGGAGATGTACCAGGACTGTCCACAGACATGGGACAGGCAGAACTGAACAGTGTCGGACTGTAAACAACTGCTAACATGTCTACTACTACTACACAAATTCATTGCTGGCTTATAACTTATAACATTGGAAACTGCTGCCATCCCACCAAGTATCATCAAGTTATATATCATAACCTAAATACCAAGTCAAGAGTGGTACAACAAACACACACAACCACAAACAACTACCAACAATGCTGAACAACATCAAGATCAACATCAACCTCTTACAAACAACAAAATTCATACTCACAAGATCAAGAAATATAATCATATCAATCATTCTAATAATCCTCACTTATCAATTACTCAGATTACCTTATCATTATTATATTGGTTCTTATATCAAAAGTACTAATACTGATATTCATGATGATCAAATAATCTTAATTAACACAAGTATAGACTGCTGATAAACATGAAAATGATTTGATTGGTTTGATTAGAGTCTTAAGAGCCCTTAATAATAAATTACCAATTCAAGTCATTCATAAAGGTGATTTATCAGACTTTGTTGAAAAAAATATAATTGAAGTTGCAAGAGATGATGAATTCAAAGTTCCATAAGAAATTTATGATAAAAGTTAAATACTCAATTCCTCACAGTTTCCCAAAACAAGAAATCTGGTTTGTTAATACAAAAAATTGTATCAAAAAAGGAATACTCAGATAATTTCAAATCATTTGCAAATAAATCAATTGCTTAGCTCGGATACTGATTCAATTCCATTAATAAAACCTTCACAGTTATTCAAAAACTCAAATTATAAAAAGACAAATACTCTATTCTTTTGTGATCGTTCAAATAAAGAACGTGTTTCAAAATCAGATTCTCAATATTTTAAAAGATTGATGCCAACAGTTTTAGATGAAATTCTTTTTGAAATCCCAAAAATGGGTAATTTAACTTTAGAAAATAGATATATTAAAGATCAATTCAGACATGTTATGGAAGCTGGTATGGTTATAATAAAAAGATCTAATCATTTCATTGGTATTTTAACTTCAATTCAAATGAATTTTTGGCATGAAGCAACAAATTCAAGATTTGGGGTGAAAAAGAATTATTTTGGTTAGGCAAAGTATTGCTGGTAATAAAATTATGCCTTTAACAAATTTGATGCTGTTGCTGTTGGTGAATTAACTCCATTGGCAGAAAGACCAATTGGTACAATGACTCATGAATTATGCTCAAATCATCCTGGTCATTTAGATGGTGATGATGGATTCACATTATTATGGATTAATTCTGGTATGAAATATTGTAAAATTGATAGTTCAGAAACTGATATTGAAAATCTTTATTTTAAAAATCATTCTCTTGATTCTAATGCTCTGAAAAGATTTTATAATGAACCAGTTAAAATTAGTGCTATTCTTGTTCCTCCAACTGGTGATAGGAATACTCCTAACCAGTTTAATGAACCTACAAATGGTTGGATTATGACTCGTCCATGTCGTGGTTATCTATGGTGCGCTTATGATATTGTTGGTGGATCTTCTAATCCATTGGATCATGGAACTATTGTTGAATATAACGAGGATATAACAATGAAGAATTATTACCTTGGTAAACTTTGGTTAGATCAGCAATTAGTATATATGAAGGATTATGACGCTGCAGTGATCAACTTTTGGCAAGAGGAGAAAGCAAGAGAAATTGAAAGAAAGAGACTCGAAAAGGAAAAACTTGAGAAACTTAACGAAGAAAGGGAAGAAGAGGAAAAGAAAATGAAGGAACTTGAAATTATTAGAAAACAAGAACATGAAAGGAATACTCAAGAACAATTTGAGAAGAATAGACTTAATAGAGAAAAGCTAGCGGAGGAAAGAAAAAAGGAGGAAGAAGCTGAGGAAAGAGAAGCTCAGAAAACTGAAGCTGATCAGGAAGAAAAGGAAGAGAAGCAAGAATAATTCAGGACCGTGGTTCTATTTTCCAAATATAGATTTACAGCTGCCTGCAAATGATGAATTTTATATGAATTCAGCATTCCGATATCTTTTGAGTGTATCTCAATCTACAAAGATTTTATTTATCCCTTTTAGGAAATTGTCCAGATTGAGCGATCGAATCTTTTTTTCACGTGACATTTCATTCATTTGTGCTATCTAATTGGTAATTGCCATTTTTACGACAACATCACAAGTTATATATAAGATTGTTCTTCTTCAGACTATTTTATAACTAATAAGTCCTCAGTTTTTACAAAATTGTTATTCCATTTAAGCTCATTAAGTTGATTCTGGAGCTAGAGTTTTGTCCAAGGTGAAAAATTTATCGGCGTCAATCCATATCTTTCCATAAGTATCAAACAAGTGTGTCATTGTATCATTGTAGCGTATTAATTTACCATTAGATTCAGGGTTGTCTTCGCCTCCGACTTTATCGTAGGCAGAAAACATAAATCTTCCGCAAGTATTGTACTGATCCCATCCTCTTTCATTCTCAGCCTTGTTGTTTGCCTTATAATATTCACCATGCTTTGGTACAATAACAGCCTCAATTCTCATTGGAGATTCATATAGGTGCTTCAATCCTTCAAGTGTGTTTTGGAACTTTCCAAAAGCTGTTTGAAAATCAGCTTCTGCAGTTCTCTTTTTGCAATATTCAAACCCACCGTTGAACCAAAGTAGAGTTTCATTATCTACTGGTGACAAATGAGCAGGATGTGTTGAAAGGATTTCATTCCCAATAAGCTTCATACGTCTTGGGTCTTCTGGTGAAGCATTAGTCATTCTTTGTGGTAAAGGTGTAATAACACCAATGGCACCAGCTGCCAAGTCATTCATATAATAATCTTCATCACCAGCTGTGGACATACCTAACCAAAACAATTCTTTATCACCCCAAACTCTTGAAGCGCTAATTTGCCATATATTCAGTTGTAGCGTTGTTATAACACCTAGATAATGCTTCTTCTTATTCATAACAACAACACCTGATTCCATAAAGTGTTCAAAATTTCCATCAATGAATCTATTCTTCAATGTGAAGTCAGTTGTTTCAGGAATGTTGAACATGGCATTATCCAAACTAGTTGGGAACAGCTTTCTGTAAAATTGTCTATTACGTCTAGCAGATTGGTAAAATAATTCTCTATCCTTGAAGAAATGAGCTTGATGTTCTTTGTAAGGGAACATTTTGAAGAAATTGTTTGGATTGATAGTCAAAATGGTGTCAGTATCCACTAAAATCACTTCTTCAAATGAACTGAAGAAATATGCTAATAATTTATTAGCATATGTTTGGAATCTACCCTTGTGAGATTGAGCGATTGAACCAGACACATCAACAAACCATAATTCTTGTTTCAACAACACCTTCAATGGGTCATCTCTGAATTGTCCAACAAATGTAGTATTGAAATATTCTTCCATAAAAGTGGTATTTAGCATGCTAAAATCAAACTCATTAGTTCTTGCAATATGGATTAGCTTTTCTTGAGTCTTTTCATCTAAATCACCATTATGAATGATTTGAATTGGTAATTCATTACCAAGTATTCTCAATAAACCAACAAACCCAGCAATTTGCTGATAAAATTTTGTACTAGCAGATACTGTAATACCTCTACCATTAAATGAATCTCTTAAAGTTTTCATATAACACTTTGAATTTGCACCTTGTGATTGAGAGTTGCTTGATGATTTTGATGTGGTACTTTTAGTCTTAGTTTCATGATTATCATCATCATCATCATCATCTATAAGTGTGACATAATTTGACATTATTGGTAAACCTCTTACAAGTTCACCATCCCAACGCTTATAAGATGGAAATCTCCTTGATAACCACGGGAACAATCTTAATTCAATATCGTTACAATGACTTTCAACAATAGTGGAATCATCGATGGATGTCTTTTCATAATCACCAAACTGTTCCAAATAACAAGCACCATAAATACGCAAATGAGTTGATCTATCGATTGCTTCTCTTTCTATTTGAACCATTTTATCAACCAATTCTTTGTGTTTCAATTCAAATAATTGTTCTAAGTTGTTTGTTTTGATTATTTCATTCTTTTGGTCGTTATCATCATCATTCAGATCAGGATGATGCTTTGCCATATATTGTCTTATTTGGTCTTTAACAAACCCTTTCATGTCTTCGATGATAGCATCGGAATAACCAGTGATATCATGGTCTGAATCCCAGTTCACGTTTGATTGATAAACTTCATTGAAGTAGATATCACACTTTTCCTGGTAAGGCAAGTTTGGGAAGTTTTTATGTTTATCCAACAGCGTCTGGTAATAACTGGAAACCAATGATGAAGGTCTGTCAATGATGACCAGGTCTTTTGTGTTGGCAGGGTTTGCCCTGAAGTGGGTTGAGATTATTTGGACTTGAACCAAGATGAATATTGCCACCAGAGCTGTGAAGCCATACCGTATTTTCAAGAATCTCCAGAGAGTCATAACTGGTTTAACAACGGATCTCATTGCTGAAAGGAAGGTATGAGGTATGAGGATGGTGTTGTGGGTCAGTCAATAAGCAGAATTATGATATAGAAAGTGGTAAGATGATATCAACAACAGGTGAAGATAGAAGCCTGAAGGGAAGAGGCAAAGAGAGTGAGAAGTACATTTTGGCAATTCACACCAGCCCACAAGATACATAGATGCTATATATCAAATATTAAACCCAACTACTCATATCTTGGAAGTTTGAACAAACAATAAAATTTGGTGAACTTTTCTCAGATCTTGTATTTGCCCCAGATTTGCGCCAAGTTTCCAGAACGGGCGACGTGCAGCAGCAGATTTTGCTTTGGCGCACATGTCTTTGTTTGGCGCAGGAGTATTTCTTGATACGGTAGTAACATTTCAGATGGTGTTAGGATGATGCTACTGGCTTGGATACTGCTGGGGAGTTGGAATGCCACTAGACATGATGGACAGATGGCAGATGAGTGGAAAGATACAACCAATTTGATAATCTATAGCTATAGTAGCTGTTATTAATCTCACCATAATATAGCTTCACGAATACACGACTTCACCACTTCTCAATAGCTAGTACACCGCGCCATAACTAAATATTATATCAGAGAACAGAATGTAGAGTCGTAGTCAAGGTCGGTAATCCCGATTAGGTGTATTGCAGTGTTTTAATGTAGAATCTAGATTGAATGTTGTATATATTATTGTAGTATTGTAGTATTGTAGTATTGTAGTATTGTAGTATTGTAGTATTGTAGTATTGTGCGGAATATCAGTTTTGAACAGTCTCGCCGTCCAAGCTTTCAACAAGTACTCACCGGCTTACAACCTCTTCATTCTAGAGATTGTTACTGAACAAGTTGATTGAAACAGTTAGAACCAGACTCAATATCATATATTCAAATATGGCGTTCTGGCCATCGAGTCCTCATAATCATAACAGATTAATCACTAGTCGAATAGTAGAATTGATTATATATTAATTCTAGACATTACTGCAGACGATAGTTAGCGCTGATTATGTAATTATCACAGAATATATCCAACACGATATATAATTACTGAAATAATCAAAAGTTTCAAGTTCCAAATGCATTTTTAGGGGTAAAGTTATACAACAAACTGATTGTTACTTAAACGCTAGTCAAACGTTCGATTTGGAATTGGAATATTGGAAAAAATTAAGAAGCAAACCTCAATGGCTTTTAGATTCCAATATCAGTGCTTTAATTGATCATAATTGAGACGGTGACAGTGACGGTGAGTACAGCTCGATCATAAATTAATAGAATTTCTATGCCCTATATATACTCAAGACTCAAGAGTCAACAATGTACCAAATACTAGTAGTGTAGCTTTCAAGTTTCCACCATAAGCCGAACATCCTTGACAAATCTCAGATCTATCGAACAGCATCATCCCAGCAATTCTAGATAAAGCTCGCAGTGACTTTGAGGTTACCAGAAGTTTAGGAGTCCAGGACTCAGTGCCTTTTGATCAATTTTCACTTCTTTTGTGTATATTATACAGCGATGTCTCTGCAACGAACTGGTTAAATGCCAGTTGATTAACCACACGTAATTCATGAATAAAAACTTAATCAACCAATAATACCAATAATGCTTTACATCAGCTTCCAAACCGATAGTTAAGCATATAATAGCACTGATCACAGGAAAGCTGAAAGACGTTGTACGAGATAACCAAGTAGGGAGCTGGTGCGAGCATCACTAGTTCTATATAGTGTAATTAAGTTGCTTGAGTATTCTCGGTTTCATAGTGTAAACTTCTGGTAGTTGATATATCAAGACTAGTGGCAATTTGCAACGTAGACAATAAGAGTAGATAGAAGATAGGAGATATCAAATAAAGACTGAATTACAGAAAACTAGCATGACATGATCTGGTATACAAATCACAATGCTATTAGTGCAAACTATTGGTGTCAGGATGTTTTGAACGCCTAAGAAATTCAATCTCAAAAACCCAATCAAATTGATATTGTATGGAATACATTGTCAATCGTGGCAGATTATAGATGTCCCTCGCTCACATTCAATCAAATTTACCATTAGCATATCCGCAGTTCACCCTGCGGAAACACTCAACCTCAATCTCATGTATAAAATTTCTTACCATCACAGTTGGGTTCAACAATCATCAACCAATCAAAAAACCATATCTTCTGACATCAGATCAATCTGGTAAGCTATACCTTTGGGATCTTTCCAGCTTCAGAATAGTTTCTGAAGTAGAAGCTCACAGAGACCAAATAATAACCATTGAGCAATATGGAATAACCAATATCATAATGTCCCATTCAAGAGACAATTCTCTGAAATTTTGGAAAATAATTATTGCAGATGAAAATAGTGATACAATCAAGAAGATTGAGATTAAATTTCTTTATGAAATGCCAATTAATTCATTGAACTTCAACAATTTTGCCATATCAAAAAGTTATCTTATATGTTCTAATACAATGGATTCGAATAATTTTGACGTCTACGATATCTCATTTATAAACTCAAATATTTCTGATCATGAATCGAGCACTGACAAAAATGACAGTGAAAATGGAGGGTTGGGAGGGATTGAAAGATTGAAAAGAATCTTAAATAACGTTGACATATATCAATTATGCATCGAACAAGGCTTTGAGATACCCAAGGGGCAAATCAACTATGATGGTATGGATGGGGCCGATGACAATGTTGCGAACATTCAAAAACGAAACTTTGGTATAATCATGAACATAATATGGCCTCAGAAAGAAGTCATATATCTTGGATTTGAGAATGGATATATCGTGAAACTTTTGGTTGACTTTGAAATTCCAGGTAATAGAAAGGTAAGTGTGTTGGAGTTGAATGTTTTGCACTATCCTAATCCAATATTGTCATTATATTTTGATAAAGAGTTCAACGAAGGCAATATAAGTGGAATCTTATACTCAAGCTCTACTTCTTCATGGGTTGGTGTTAATAACAATAAAAATTTGGTGAAAGTTGATATCAAAAGAATCTCTAATATAATCAAGTTTGAAAATCAGTTAATAATGTCATCATGGAGTGGTGAGCTTAGGTTTTATGACCCAATCATAACTGTTGATAGTGAAGGTAACTATAAAGACATCAAGCTGATACCTAGTGCAAATTTTAAAAAATCTAAGGCACAAATATCATCATCTCTGAATGTGGTTGGAAATCTGAATGAATCAAATTCTGGAGGTAACAAAACGGTCAAAGCGATTAAGGCAACATCGCTCTCAACAATTTTGAAGACGAAGTCACCACAGGAATCTGAAGATTTAGAAAAAATGAGAAAACAAGGTGTAATAAGTAGGAGAGATTATAAAACTATAACTCAAGATTATTTAGGAATTGGTTATAGTGATGGTACAGTGTGTTTGTATATCAATTAAAGGCTGGGTATGCAGTCTGATTTTCAGCAATATCAACAATTGAATGGCGCGAAATATTTGATAAATCTGTAGGGTTCGGCTCTCAAAATAGTGGAATGATTAGCAGCAATATGGATATTTTGCAATACCTTTTAAATTCAACTTCTAAATCTACATCATAACATAACAATACATCATTTTATATATTAAAGAGTACTAAACCTAGCTGAAAACCAAAAAAACCAAACAAACACACATAAAAGAATAAAAAATAACAAAAACTCTTCTTGATAGATGTCTATTCGTCATCTTTATAAAGATGATCACTCAATAACTTATTCATTTGAAACATTGTGAATGACTTTTTACCGAATACTTCAGTCATTCTATCATCACACAATATTTCTCTTCTGTCATTTGGATTCTGTAAATTGTTTTCTTTGATATAATCCCAAATTTTCTGAACCACTTTAGTTCTTGGTAATCTATCCTCACCTAGAAGTTCTGCCAACTTTGGTCTCAGGTTAATCTCCTTCACAGCTAGTGAATTGCTCGATGGAGAAGGTGCTTTCCGTGGTTTCTTTATCTTATTTGATTTCCCACCAAATTCATGATTTGACGTCGTACTGTTTGTTCTCTTTGTTCTTGTTGAATCTTCGCTATCCTGTAACCTTTTTGCAAATAAGGCGTCATCTCTTTCCATCTTTTGCTTTATCTTCTTTTCCTTTTCAGCATTATCGCCCATTAGTTTATGATATCTGTTCATGATGAGTTTGTTGATATCTTCTTTCTGACCTTTGTTCTCAAAATCAACAACAAATAGTTCTTGTAATGCATTTCTTATTCTCTTTACAGACACTTTCTCACAGTCAGATACGCTCAATATGGCCTATTATGTTGACAGTACAGGGTCATATTGTTAGTATATTATATTGATTGAAGCAATTCCAAACTTCAACAAGTCTGAACATCGAAAAGACAAACATACGTCTATAGTGGGTCTGTAGGTTTCCTCATCAAAATATGACATTTATGATAATTTTAAAGCTGTGAGCGGGTATACGGATATATAGGGATGTCCAAGGAAGTAATTGAGGCCTGGGGAAAGCAAACTCTTTGTCCTTGTCTCTTTGACGCTTTTGTGATTTTGACGTTTCTTTGTTTCCCAAGGTCCCTGTCTTTTTTTTTTTTTTTTTTTTTTCCAGAATTTCCAGAATTCCCGGGTAAATACGAGTCTGCCATTTTCTGCCATTGGAAAAAAACAGTCGAGACTCGAGAGGCTGGAAAACTAAAAAAATAAAAACACATAGCAGGAGTTTATCCGAAGGACATTAAGGGGTAGCGAGCTGTCACAACTTAGAACTAGTCAGGGTCCAAGGCGTGATCCAAACTACAAGGCGTCAAGCAGGAGTTGAAACTTGGTTCTGAGAGGTGTGTACACTGTACTGTGATCTTTTGTTATCGCCAATATGGATCAACTGTGCTTCGTAGTGTATCGCAGTTGTAACTTGTATCTTGTATGCCCGCTTTAAAGTTTAGATTAACAGTTTTGAAATTTGCACGCCAGATGTATGTGTGTTCATAATACATATGCTCTTTGTACGAAAATATTGTAAACTCATATTCACGAATCACAGTTCACTTCACGAACCACATTGATGGGTTTAGTGGTTTAGCATTCTAGTTTCTGACCAAAAAGATAATATTGATATATTCATTGCAGTTCGAGCGTTCGAACGATTATTCTATCACCTGCAAGAGCTGGGAATTCGGGATAGACATTACAACGTTAATTGTCATTGATCATAACGTCAGAAGATCGCAAGATCAAGGAATCACATGATATCATGGAGAAGTGCTGGAGAACCCAATATGACTAGTTTGTTTTATCAGCTTCTTGACTTTTAGACACTACGATTCATGAATCTATGAACGCTTCGTCAATAGGTGCCAGGGCCCAGGGCCCAGGGGTCTATCGTGAAAGTTTCAACTAATTTATGATCGACGCTCAGACAACTACAACTTAAGATAACCAGAAAGCAGCAACCAGAAACGTCATTTGCAAGTTCAACAATATCAGGGGGTAACGAAAGCAGGTGCTAAAAGCTGAGAGCAGAGTGTAAGGGTTTACATTTTAAGATTCTTGACCTTTAGATGGTATATACATATACGTCTTATTCTACACAACTGCCACAGCCTATAGGTGACAAAAAAGAGCTCGATTCTCCTTGTAATTTCTAAGTTCTAAGCTAGCCCAGAATACAGCCATGTGGACACTGGACAGTGGCATTATTTCGTGTTTTTTCCTTTGGATCTGGCGATTCTGTTCTTGTAATTGGCCAATGCTGTGCGATGTGCGATGTGTGGTGACACTGGTGAGGGAATTGTTGATCATTAACCATTTGGATCTGAGAGCCCGTCTATAGTGTGGAATGTGATGTGAGTTTGTGTTATTTGGTTGCGGCTGGGCCAATCAGGGCTGGCTATTCAGTTCATTTAGCCGTCCCAATCATTTATTCAACCGAAGTGGCGTAACATATATTTCTAGATCGGGAGAGACACGTGAGCAAACTAGGCCCAAAGCAGCGACGTTTATGCGCCAGGGCGCGATTAGTTCCTGTAGGTCGCCTGTTACGGAAAGCTTGGCGCAAATCTGGCGCAATTTCAAGATTTAAAAAAGTTCACCAGTTTTTTTTTTTTTCTTTTTGGTATCTTGTTTGAATTTGCAAATTTGTAGATCTGTTCTCTCTCGTTCTTTCTTTTATAACTAACCCCTTGGACCTCTACCTGTCGTTGATATCATCCTCCACCTCCCCCTAATTCTGCTTATTGGCACACAACACCATCCTCATACCTCATACCTTCTTTTCAGCAATGAGATCTGTTTTCAAACCAGTTATGACTCTCTTGAGATTCATGAGAATACGATATGGCTTCACAGCTCTGGTGGCAGTATTTATCCTGGTTCAAGTCCAAATATTCTCAAACCACTTCAGGGCAAACCCTGCCAACACAAAAGACCTGGTCATCATTGACAGACCTTCATCATTGGTTTCCAGTTATTACCAGACGCTGTTGGATAAACATAAAAACTTCCCAAACTTGCCTTACCAGGAAAAGTGTGATATCTACTTCAATGAAGTTTATCAATCAAACATGAACTGGGACTCAGACCATGATATCACCGGTTACGCCGATGCTATCATCGAAGACAAGAACGGGTTTATTAGAGACCAAATAAGACAATATATGGAAAAACATCATCCTGGTTTGAATGATGACAATCAAAAAAACGAAATAATCAAAACAAACAACTTGGAAAAATTATTTGAATTAAAACACAAAGAATTGGTTGATAAAATGGTTCAAATAGAAAGAGAAGCAATCGATAGATCAACCCATTTGCGTATTTATGGTGCTTGTTATTTGGATCAATTTGGTGATTATGAAAAGACATCCGTCGATGACCCTGCCATTGCTGAAGGTCATTGTAACGATATTGAGTTAAGATTATTCCCATGGTTATCAAGAAGGTTGCCTTCTTATAAGCGTTGGGATGGTGAGCTTGTAAGAGGGTTACCAATAATGTCAAATTATGTCACACTTAAGGATGACGATGATGAAACTAAGACTAAGGGTACCACATCGAAATTCGGTGCTTTCAAATCTTCAGCATTTTATTCAGACCTTTTATCATCAAAATCATCAAGCAATTCTCAATCAAAAACTGCCAATTCAAACTGTTATATGAAAATTTTGAGAGATTCATTAAATGGTAGAGGTATTGCAGTATCTGCTAGTACAAAATTTTATCAACAAATTGCTGGGTTTGTTGGTTTATTAAGAATACTTGGTAATGAATTACCAATTCAAATCATTCATAATGGTGATTTAGATGAAAAGACTCAAGAAAAGCTAATCCATATTGCAAGAACTAATGAATTTGATTTCAGCATGCTAAATACCACTTTTATGGAAGAATATTTCAATACTACATTTGTTGGACAATTCAGAGATGACCCATTAAAGGTGTTGTTGAAACAAGAATTATGGTTTGTTGATGTGTCTGGTTCAATCGCTCAATCTCACAAGGGTAGATTCCAAACATATGCTAATAAATTATTAGCATATTTCTTCAGTTCATTTGAAGAAGTGATTTTAGTGGATACTGACACCATTTTGACTACCAATCCAAACAATTTCTTCAAAATGTTTCCTTACAAAGAACATCAAGCTCATTTTTTCAAGGATAGAGAATTATTTTACCAATCTGCTAAGCGTAATAGACAATTTTATAAGAAACTTTTCCCAACTAGTTTGGATACTGCCATGTTCAACATTCCTGAAACAACTGATTTTACATTGAAAAACAGATTTAGTCAAGGAAACTTTGAACATTATATGGAGTCAGGTGTTGTTGTTATGAATAAAAAGAAGCATTATCTAGGTGTCATGACAACGCTACAACTGAATATATGGCAAATTAGTGCTTCAAGAGTTTGGGGTGATAAAGAATTGTTTTGGTTAGGTATGTCCACAGCTGGTGATGAAGATTATTATATGAATGACTTAGCAGCTGGTGCCATTGGTGTTATTACTCCTCTATCACAAAGAATGTCTGATGCTGCACCAGAAGATCCTAGACGTATGAAGATTATCGGGAACGAAATCCTTTCAACTCATCCTGCTCATTTGTCACCAGTAGATAATGAAACTCTACTTTGGTTCAACGGTGGGTTTGAGTATTGCAAAAAGAGAACTGCAGGCCATGATTTTGCCAACACCGGTATCAGAAATTTTTATAAGTCTGTCGAAGAAGTTCAACAGTTATATGAATCCCCAATGAAAATTGAGGCTGTTGTTGTTCCAAAGCATGGTGAATATTTCAAGGCAAACAACAAAGGAGAGAATGAAAGAGGCTGGGTTCAATTGAATATGTGTGAAAGATTCATGTATGCTGCGTTCGATAAAGTCGGAGGCGAAGACAACCCTGAATCTAATGGTAAATTGATACGCTACAATGATACAATGACACAGTTGTTTGATACCTATGGGAAAATATGGATTGATGCTGATAAATTTTTCACCTTGGACAGAACTCTAGCTCCAGAAACGTAATGAGCTAGACTGGAACGGCCACCTTTCAATAATTGAATAATAATTAGCGAGAGAAGAAGAAGAAGAAAAAGAAGAAGAAGAGGTGGTGATGATGATTATAGGGGAATATTTTGTTTTGCATATACGCGTTTCTGTTGATTTTTAGTTTTGTTGTTTTTGAGATTTGACAATTTGATTTAGATGTATATTATAGGCCTCAAGGAAGAGGTGCGTTCATTTGATATAACAGTATAAATATAATTTATGAATAGGTAGCTCTCAAGCTGTAATTGTATAATCTCTGATTCTCATTTGAAGAATGTAAAGGCGAGGTACAATGTAACACCAACATTCAATCCTATAAGTACTTGTCATGCCGTCATACCGCAGAGCTGAGAGATACTGCCGCTACGATTTGATGAAATGCATTGATACTTTTATTTAATTACAAATTCATTCAGTCTCTATCAATCATAAATAAGTTCCAACAATCGACTTGTAGCTCTCACCACGTCTCTTGTAAATAGCGTCCACTATTCTCCAACTCTAATAAATACTGCTTTGATTCTTCAATAGTCAACCCCCTTGTCTCTTGTAAAATTGTTTCAAGAGTCATTCTTACTTGTTTTGGCATTTTTCCAGATGAACCACATACATAGATAACAGCATTGGTTTTTGTCAACAACTTAACAACAAATTCACCTTCAAGATACAATTTGTCTTGAACGTAACCTCCTGCCTCTCTCGAAAAAGCGCTAAATAATGTCAGCTTATTCTTGCAAACCAGTTCTTCCCATTCTGTACCATATAGAAAATCCTTATTGTGATATCTGTTACCAGAGAATAAAACCAAACTACTAGCTTCTTCCGTTTTTTCTGCTCTTTGATAAATAAGTGATCTCATTGGAGCAATACCTGTACCAGGTGCTATCATAATTATAGGAACTTGAGCTTCTTTAGGAAATTTTGTATGATTGTTATGAATCTTGAAGACTATTTCATCTCCAGTATTCAACGTTTTTAACCATGAGGTACATAAACCCTTCCTTATTCTTCTCAACATCGTTTTATATTCAACTATGGCGACAGTTAGCTCAACTCTGTTTGAGCTTGGAGGGGAGCTGATAGAAAATAGACGTGGCTTGATGATAGGGAATATATCAAATAAGTATTCAATAGGAATCTTCAATGAGAAGAACTCTAACAAAGTTTCTAAAACTGAACGTCTTGGTCTGTTCGCGTAATTGTATAACTCTTCTGGATCTTTATATGATGCAAATTCTTTCAACTTCTCGCGTTCTCTTTCATCATCAGCAAAATGCCATATTAGGGCAAAAAATGATCGTCTTGGAATGGCTCTAAGATCCAAATGATGGGTAATCAAAGATCTCAAAGTTGGTGTTTTTATCAGTCCTCCATCAATATGTGGTAGTTCTCCTTCAATTGTTATTCTTCTGTCAGAAATCTCCAACCAATTTTGTGATTCTAGCAGAGCTTCAACTTCTACTGGATCATTTGTTGGGTATAGCGACAAAGTATCACCAGGTGAGTATTGAAGGGTATTTGTATCAGTTTCAATAGCAAAAAGGCGTACATCTTGGAAGTGATCATCGGAAGTAATCCTTTTGTTCTCTGTAACTTTACCTTTGAACATTGAAAGTGGCTCATTGATAACATTGTTTGCAGCACTACTGCCGCTGTTTAGTGAGCTGTTGCTAGTAACAGCACTCAAAGACAAGGATGATGGATTCGTCTGAACTGTGTCGATACCGGTCCTTGTCAGTGCAATTTCTTTAATAATTGTATCAGTCTTCCTCTTTGGCTTTCTCAAATCAACAACAACTTTATTCTTTGGAGGAAGCAAAGCATCTTCAGAAATTTCTGACAAACCTTCAGGTAAAGGAAAGCTTTTGTTAAGATTATCGATCAGGACATTTTGAAATTCAATATAGAAGGCATCTGATCCCTGTGTGCTTTGCTCGTCACTTTCTGCCCTCTTAGAAAACTCAACCGCACCTAATTGAACTAATCTATTATGTAACTTCTTGATAGCCCAATTGAATTTTGGATAAGAAGAGTCACCCAAGCCAAATGTGGTGAAATATAAATGGTTCAATAGATCATTGGGTAGCTTCTTCTTTAGCATGAATTTCCAAAACTTTTTGGAGTTTGATGGAAATTCACCTTGACCAGTAGTAGAGCATAACACAATGAGTATTCTTATATTCAAAAGATTCTTTAGATTGAATTCGTCTAACGAAGATAAGCATACTTTGAAATGTAAAAGCTCCAACCGTCTTGACAATGTCTCTGCGTAGTCTTGGGCGTTACCAGTTTCAGACCCGTATAATATGGCTATTGACCTATCCATTACTTTTATTGTACTGCTCTTCCGCTTGAAATCTCTTTGAATGTCAATCAACCAATTTAGAGATCAAGTATATGATAAGTTGATGATAGATGAAGGTAGTTAATGATCTGAAAAGATGGTCAATGTAATCCAATATAGCTCAAAGAAACAAAAAACAAGAATGCAAAACCGATGAGATAATTTGATGGTCCTATGATAAGACTCAACTAGCAGCAATAAAGAAGGACAATGAAACAAAGAGGATGCTCCATACAAAGTGATTGTATTAATAGGATTTGTAATTGGATGAGCACTCTTTGTCCAAAAAAATGCGCCCGGAATTTGATTTTTCTTAAAATTATTCACGTGACATCTTGGAGTTCCGAGGGAACTTTATTCATCTCAGCAGAATTCGATGAAGAAGTGATCTCACACATGAGGAGAGAATGGGCCAATAAAGCATATACTAAATACTCTTTATGATGGAAAAGGTCACCTCCATCTCTTATGAATTTTGTCTTCTTTGTTCGATTCTTAATAATCCGATTTTGTATTGCCTTTCTGTTCCAATTGAGCACTAAAAAAAACACAAATATTGTGATAAACGAGAGAGCTTCAGCTTTCACCCATAATTGGGCAAAGTCAGAACATCTAACAACTTTGAAAGCCTGCTATCCATTGCACTTTTTTTTTGAGAATATACCAACTATTCAGAATATGGGAATCTGTTTATCCTGTCTGCGTGGTTCTTCTGATGATGATTTTCATTCACAAGTAAGTCTTATCATTGAATCATACATAACACTTAAGTTTATAACCCCAACTAACAAGAATCCATTCGCCAGCTGAACGAGAATACTCCTTTATTGAATGATGGTCCGTAAGTGTTGAATTTGATTTTATTTATTGAAGGAAAGGAAGACAGTGAAGAACGCCTCATATTAACAAGAGCTTTCTGCTTATTAGAAATTATGATAAAGACTCGTTAATAAGAAAGAGAGAAGAAGAATTAGATGAAATAGTCAACGAAACAAACGAGTAAGTAAGCTAGTTTATAAAATTTTCCACATTGTCATAAACACACACACACTCACAGAGAGAGGAATAGCTACTAACGATTAACAAAAAACCTTTAACAGAAATTTGATTGATATCAACAGCTTCTTTACCACAGACTCCAGACTCACACTAAAGCAGTCATATTCATCCAAATTGATAGAGTCAAACATCAGTATCAAAAAGGTACCAACAAATACATCAGCATCAATACCATCAGTGGAGAAACCCAAACCAATCACCAATGACTTCATAACGAGCGAGGAACGTGACAGCCTACGAGACTTACACGACCAAATATTCAAGGAGATTGAAGAGAGCTGCAAAATTGTAAAGAAAGGTCCCCTAATTGTTGACTTCAAATAAACCAAATACGTATGATTATAGTCCCATTTTGCTCTTGTCGATTCCACCATTAGAACATCACAACTCTTCAAATAGTAGTACATTCGATGATTACATAATCTCTGACAAATCTTTAGTTTTTTGTTTTTTGTCGAAATTAAATTTTACCAAACTCGAAAGAAAACAAGTAAACAATCAAAGAAAGGATCTTGAACTTGTAAAGCTGCAAAAACAAAAATGGCACCAAAGCACAAGAGAAGAACATCTGATGCTATAACTTCTCCTGAAGCAAAGAGACAAAAAACTGTTTCTGCTGCTGAAGATGCTGGGAAGCTAACACCACTACAATTTATGAAGCATTTGATTTCAGTTCTGAAGGAGCTTAAAGTCAACAAAACACAGATCGCGATTGACTTCTTGGAGCTGCCAAACAAGAAGTATTTACCAGATTATTACACTGTTATTACCAACCCAATTTGCATCAACTCCATTGAAGACAAGATCAATGCTGGCGCATATGGTAATGACCCTACATTATCCTTACTGCTCAAGGACTTCAAATTGATGAAAGATAATGCCAATAAATATAATGAACCTAACAGCTTCATTAGTATCAATTCAAATAAGATATATGATTTTGTGAACAAAAAGATTGACCAATTCAACAAGGGGGATTATAAGATACTGACGAAGGATACCATGAATGAACTGATGAAAAAGATAATTGCCTACAAATACAATGATGTTACATTGTCGGACCCTTTCATGAATGAAGTAAGCCGCAAGTTATATCCTGATTACTTCCAAATGGTAAAAACACCGATGGCATTGTCTACTGTGAAGAGAAATATATCCTTGGGTAAATATACCAATGACTGTTATTTGTTTCTTGAACATATGAAACTGATTTGGAATAATGCTCAAATCTACAATCAAGAAGAGAGTCTGATTTATCAAGATGCCGAGACTTTGAGAGATGCTTTTGCAAATATGTTGAATGATGTCCCCAATGAAATGGCTGATGATAAGGAGGAAGAAGAGAAAAAAGAAGCAGAGGAAGAAGAAGTAGAAAAAGAAGAAGACAAAACAGAGGTCCCAGCAACACTGGCATCACCAACACCAGTACCACCTACACAAAGTGCTCTGAAAGTGGAACCATCAGCAGCAATACCTGTTCATCAATATCCAAAGAGAAAGAGGTTTACTTTCACTGCAGACCCAAATGCACCAGCATCATCTGTTACCCAAAAGAAACAATTTGTTAGACGTTTGATCGAAAAATTTACAATATCATCTTCAAGATCAATCTATAAACAGACAATGAGATCTGCTATTCAATTAAAGATGGCCAACCCAGCTTATCAATTATATTCCAACTGGTTTGAATATGAACTTCCAATCTTAAGAGAAGAAAAGAAGACTGGTCATGCACCAATAGCTTCTACTTATTCTTTCAACTTGACGCCAAGTCAATCGTCAGTATCTGTTAGTGCAGTCATGAACAGAAGATTGAATAAAATGAAAGGGGTTCATGTGACACTGATGATCAATGGCGAAAGAGTCAAGCCTGTTCCAAGTGTTCAATATCAGGATATGATTGATGATGAGAGTGACAGTGGAGAGGATAACGACGATGAAGCTACAGGTGACCGTGATGATGAACATGGCCATTCTGATGATGATGAAGAGGGAGAAGGTATTGGTAGCACTAGAAGAAAGAGCCTAAAGATGGTTACCATGTATGAGTTGAAGTTGCCAGTTGGGTTGAACAATGTCAAGTTTTCAGTTAAAGTTGATGAAACTACTAATGGGAAAGATCATTTCAATAACGATGAAGACAACGACGAGGATCAAATAACCAAAGATGGAGTATATGAAAAATTGAATTTCTGGATTAATGTTTATTGATTTGAACGATTCTATGAATTAACTAATTCAGCTCAAATCGATACATTCTACACGATTTTTTTTTTGGAACGTATAAAGCCTTAAGTGATTATAAATTATTAGTACTTATATATAATATGTATGGTCCATATATCCAATTTTTGTTTATATTATCACCTCTTGATAATTTGTAGTTCAATAATGGATGTCATTAAATTGTAATGTGTTGAATATGTAAAATGCGCCTTGGGAAAATGAGAAATGCGGAATGATAGGCATGTCTCTTGAATAAATAAAGAATATATGAGTATGAATATGAATATAAATATTATATGAATTGAACAAGTTTGATTTAGCCTTCAATAGTAGATGGTTGAAGTAAACCAATATAAATGGAATGAATGCAATGTAAATATGAGATTAAGTGTGGATGAGTGAATAAAGTGAATAAATAAATAGGTTGATGGACACTAAAAAGATTATTAGAGAGTCCTTGAATGATTGATACATTCAGAATGACAGTTCTAGGTTCTGTTGTTGTGACTGTTTTTGCTTTTGTAACTTATCCTCAAACTTATTAAACTCTTCTTCGGCCATGTTGACCACTTCATCAACACCATCAATATAATGATTCAACATCGCCTGTATACCGGATTTCAAAGTGTCATCACTTAATGAACAAGATGTACAAGCACCTTGTAATTGAACGTAAACTTTACCAGCATCATATCTTAAAAAGATGATATCTCCACCATCATCTTGAATAGCTGGTCTTATTTTGGTATCAATCAATTCTTGAATAGCTTCTGTAATTTCTTGATCTTCTTCGGAAACTTCATGTTTGATTTCTGATGATTTGTTCAATTGTAATTGTTCTTCATCTATAATCTTTCTGTCATTGATTAAAAAGTCATTTAATGTTGTTTCAACAGTATTATTAACTTGATTCCAATGTGTGAATTCACCCTTGTTGACAGTTATAAAGTTTTCACCAATCAATATGGATTCAATGTTCCCATCTGAGTTGTCAAATAGAGATTGACATAATGGAGAAGTCTTCAATATTGATATTGGATCAGTCTTTTTGATTTGTAGTGATTTGATGTTTGATTCTTTGCTCAAAAGAGTTCTGTCAACCAAGAATTTCAAAGCGTTTTCATTTGGAGTGGTTAGAGTCTTTATTGAGAGGAGTCTCTTAAATAGTATCAGGTTGTTTTGCTTGTGAGAGATGTGCTGTAGTCTTTGGAACATTGTTGTTATGGTTGTTGTCCTTTAAAGATGTCAGATTTAAAAGGGCGTTCCTGTTTTCTTATATATGGGAAGCCCAGCGAAAAGAGTGACTGATTACTTTCAAGCGCTGTGATTGGCCGCAAATGTTAACTCCGAAATGCGATACTCGGACTCGGCGATAAAACGGTGGTAAAGCGGATTTAAGATGAAAGAAAAAAAACACAGAAGATGATGGATGATCTTGAATATTTACACAGTTTTTTACTAAAGATCAATCCAAAGGATGAACAAGATGTCAGCAACCTCTGTGCCCATCATCGATCTTGCCTTACTGAAGTCAGGTGATAAAGAATCGTTACTACACGATCTACAAGCAGGTCTTATTGACTTTGGGTTCTTTTATTTGAAAAACTATGGCGAATACTTGAATCAAGATGTCATTGATCTTTTAGTTTTACAATCAAAGGAGTTCTTCAAACTGCCCAGAGAAGAGAAGAATAAGCTTGAGATGGTTAAATCCAAACATTTTTTAGGTTATAATGGGTTGAAGAAGGAATTGACTGGTGGAAGAATTGACTGGAGAGAACAAATTGATTTTTGCTCCACAGATGCAAAACCTATGGCTATTATTAAAAAGGAGGAAGCTCAAAGTGATTCGATAAAGAAAGAAGAGGAGACAAGACATGAAATACCGACGATTGCAAACATTTATGACAATTTGATTGGCCCTAATCAATACCCTGAGGAATCAAAGTTACCTTTATTCAAAAAATCAGTCAAACAATTCTTCAATTCGATGAATGAATTCTCATTCTTCTTATTAGAGCTTATATTTGAAGCCTTATCCATTGAAAAATCACAATCTGAGAATTACTTCAACTATTCAGACCCTCAATCTCAATTTTCAAAATTAAAAGTCATCAATTATCCTTCGATATCTCATGTTAAAGCTCAAGGTGGTACAAATCAAGGCTGTGGCGCCCATAAAGATACTGATTTTTTGACTTATTTGTTTCAACCAGATCTTTCAGTATCTTCTTTAGAAGTGCAAGATATATTTGGAGAGTTTATCAAAGTACCACCTATTAAAGATACAATTGTTATAAATGTTGGTCAAACTTTTGAATATTTGACCAATGGAGTTTGTATTGCTAGTACTCATAAAGTGGTATCTACTTCAAATTTATCAAGAATTTCTATTCCATTTTTCCAAAACGTTAATTTGAATTCCATTTTAAAGCCATTTGAAATTAATGATGAAATTATATTGAGGAAAAGGCAAACAAGAGATTACCTAAGTAAAAGAACTTTAGTGGCATCTCAATTCAAACCAGTCATTGGTGAACCGGTAGGGAATAGTATATTTTTAAACAGAATCAAATCTCATAGAGATGTATCAGAAAAATGGTATCCTGAGTTACTAAGACAAGTTGATTTAGCTCAAGATGATTTTAAAAAGGTTCTGCTTTCTTCTAATACCATTGATTTGATGGAAAAAATCAAAAGATTGAACTATATATTCAATGAATTGGATAGAAGTATCTTTATGACAATGAGAACAAGGACGTCAGATGTTAAACTACATGATATGATTAGCTTAGTTAAGAATGCTACTAGATATTCAATTCAGTTTGATCATTTTCTTCAAATTTTGTACATTTGGCCAAACTTTACAGATTTATATTTGGGTAGAAATGATGAAGATTTATTGATTGATGTGGAAAAGGCACGACCAAAGTTGACAGTGGGATCAATAATTGAGAGATCTAAAGAGTTCAAAAGAAGATCTGAAGAATGGTTGGTACAGAATAAAGATATATTGGATGATATACCAAAGTTCAACATTTCATCTCTGAAATCACTTCATACTAGCGACACTTATAATAATAGCAATATCAGCATTAAGAAACGGAAAGTAGAGATTATAAGTAACTCAACAGAGCTTTATTTACCGAAGGATATCAAGGCCAGAAATGATTTGAAGAGCTCAGATGGGAACTCAATATTAGAAAGAATTAGAAATAAGGAAAGAATGAATAAATTGAACAAGACTTCACCAGAGGATAAATATGAAAGGTTTGTTAAGGGGAAAATGAGTTCAGTTATAGATGTTATTTTTTCACTTTCACCAAATCAGCCATATTCCCTAAATAAATTAGCTGATATAGTATCGACTAGTTTGAGTAATGTTCAAATAAGTTCAAGAGAGGCCAATTCTGTTATAATGAAGATTGTGGAGCAATTCCCCAAACTATTCCTAATTCATCAAAGTTCAAACGAGTTACAAGTCATCAAATGGAAGAGGTTTGACCGAAGGGAGATCAAGGATGAGATTTCCAAGTTTGTTGAAGGTTGAAGATTTGAAATCTATGAATACAATTGACGATATTTCTCTATTCTTGTGGCAAACCGTAGATCAATGTCGCTCACCCCGTGCAGGTCGTGTGTTGTCAGCGTGACCTTGACATCAGTGTAGCATGTCTTCAAGAGAGGATGGTGTCCCCAGAGATGTGCTCTCATGCTGATTTGGTTCAAGAAGCTCCATGTTTCTTCATAATTCTTGAACTTGTACTCTGCCCAAATCGAGTTTTGGTGCTCGTCAAATTTCCAGTTGGGCAGCTGAAGCAGTTCTGTTTTCAATTGGGAGACGCCCAGTCTCACAGCATTAACTTTAACCACCTTGTTGATCATCTTGGTTCTGCCCTTTCAGTATATAAAAAGTATTTGAAGTTGAGAAAAAAAAGACACCTCGAAACATCAACAAATAAATTTAACAGAATCTTCAGCATTTCAGGGAATCCAGCAATGGCGTCGATCGTGGGCATTCTGGACTCGAGGGCGAACTGGCTCATCTCCAGGACATACAGACAGGACATACCTATCCCCCTGCACAAATTGTCGGCGGATTTCCAGAGCCATCTCAAGTCAAAATACAACAACAACAACAACAACTCATCAATAATACCTCCCCTGATCAACATCAATGGCATCAATTATCTCTATTTAAGGGACAATGACCTTTATCTGATGATAATAGCACAGGGGAACCAAAACGCCGTGATGCTGCTGGCATATTTGCTCAAACTCAGAGAGATCTTGCAAGATTACTTCAAAAACTCGTTACAATTCAATGCTCATGATAAATGTGAATATCTGACAAAGGATATAATCATAGATAACTTTGTCATCATTTATGAGCTTTTTGATGAAATGATGGACTTTGGATTGCCACAATTGACTGATTTGCCCATCTTGAGAGATGTTATCAAACTAGAAGTTAATGAATCAGAGTTGATAAAGTTAAAATCAAAATCTGCCTCAAAATCAAAATCAAAAAAACATAGTAGTACATCTTCTTCAATCTCAAAAACTATAACAGATACAATAACAGACTCATTATCATCAACTTTAACTGCTTCATCTAAATTCACGTCCAAAAAAAAGGGTAAAGGTGGCAGTAATATTGATCAAGATGTCCAAGAATTAATCCATAATGATATAAATTCAAGTATAATGAGAACAACAACTTCAAATATATCTTGGAGACCAAAGGGAATATTCTATAAAAAGAATGAAATATTCATTGATGTTAATGAACGAGTTGAATTATTGATTGATATAAATCATGTCACAAACACTCATAAATTGATTCATCATAAGATAAATGGTGAAATCAAAATCAAGTCATATCTCAGTGGTATACCAATTTGTAAAATTGGTTTCAATAAAATCGGACTGGATGATGATGGATATGATGATGATAATGCATTGTTTAAGTTTCATCAATGTGTGGAATTAAATAATCGGAACGCTTTACATGCTGGTAATGATAATGATGAAGAGAAGACTGATAAAGACCACGAAGATAATGATGAGGATGACGAGGATGTTGATACACATGATTTCAACGTCAATAGTAATAGTAACAAGATATCATTCATACCACCAGATGGATCTTTCCAGTTATGTGAATATCAATTGAATTTGATCAAGATGTTCAAACATGCAAAACATATCAAACCACTTACCAAAGGAACCAATATAAACTCAATCAATCATCAACAGCCAATCATACAAGTCTTGGAGAACTCAATATCATTCCAAAAAGTTAAAACAAATTCATTAGATACCACAAAATTGGTTTATACTTTCAAAATTAAAACACATTTCAAACATAGATTAACATTGCATGACTTAAAATTGAATTTTCCTATCAATGCTACAACATATTGCAAAATTCTTCATGATTCATTCCCTAACATTCAGCATAATAATAATAACAACAACACTTCAAATATTGAAGTTGAAGATATAATAGATTTTAAAAAGAGACCAAAATTTAAGACTAACATTGGTAAAGTTTACTATGAGTTAGATACTAATAGCATCATTTGGTTTGTAGATTCCATTGGTGGTGATAGAGAATTCACAATGATGGCTCAATTTGAAACCAAACTAGATTCAAATGGTGAATTCAAAATTCCTCCAAAGGAGGTGTTGGGTATGGATCCAAAGCCAAGAGAACTTAACGTATCATTTGATAAATTGAAAAAACTTATAGTGGAAGATTTGGATAATGATGAGTTAATGATGAATGATGACCATGCTAATGAAGAAATCAAACAACAACAGCAACAGAAAAGAAGCAGGAATGATAACATAATCAAAGTTGATTTCAATATCCCAAATTATTCTTTCCTCAAGATTGAATTTTTGAAGATTTCAGAAACAACAAATGAATTATCATATCCAAGTTTCCCATGGGTCAAATATAAGACAACAACTGAAAGGGAACAATATCTTTTCAGAACGTCATAAATGATAGATAGCGATATGAGCTCATGATTATTAGATACAGGTTATTTATAAAATTCAGGACATATGTATAACGCACACCTTTAGATATATATTGACAATTTCCAGGAGTTATGGTTTTAATCGTATTGTATACTTTTAGTAGTCTGGTTCTGTCTAATTATAGGTATGAACAATTCATAAGGTTATGAATTTCTAATCTTTTATGTTAATTCATCAATTCATTTATATTTTAATTCATATGTTTTCTTTTTTTCTATCTCTCTCTATCTGATGTATATCTAATCAGTTTTAATCTCATCTGTGAGTTTGTCAATCAAATCTTTTCTTTCCATGATCAATTCCTTTTGATTTTTGAATTTCAACTTCCAATCTTGTTTCAAACAATCATTAGTTTCAATAATACTTAATCTAAATTTTTCAAAGAGTTGAAATTTGAATTTTGTTAAGGCCTTATACCAATTTTTAGAAACGTTATTGAATCCAATAATCAAACCCAATGATATTATTGACATCATTGAATATATTGAATAATCTAGAAAGAGGATAAAATAAATTGGTATTATGATTAATGGTAATTGAATACCAAAAAAATTCATCAATATTAATTTCTCTGATGTCTTTTGTAATGGAATTAAATCATTATTTATAATTTCTTGCTTTGTTGATATTATTTTATTTCTATCAAGGTTAATTGCTGGTAATTGATCTTTCTTTATTTCGGCAATTGAATCAATTTGCCCATTGATATAACTAAAATTCTTTATAGAATTATTGAAGAATTTTGATTCATCATCAAACATCTTCAAAAAAATTTCATAAAGATAATCATTTTGATAATATAATTTCCACCATGATAAATTATTCATCTCAAATGAATTTATATATGGTTTGAATTGTAATTGAAATTCCTTTTGAGTTAATTCGTTCCAATTGCTTATTAATTGCATTATTGTAGCATCTCTTTTGATCAATTCTTCAATGGATATTTCATTCTTTAATTGTGTTTGTAATTGATCAATGATTGAGGAATATAAAGCAGCAGTCAACATGTTGTTCAATTTTGTATCAATGGAGGCAAAATCAGATAATTTCTTCAAGAATTGTGGGATATTTGATTGGTTGAATAATGTTGAATATTTGATTGAATTTGATGGAGATTCAATCAATAAATTGATTCCTTCTAAAGATAATTCAGGATTTATTTCTATAATTTTATTTTCAATATCCTCTAAATCATCCTTAACAATATTGTGGATAATTGGTAAAGTATCAACTTGTTTGAAATACAAGACTGGCCAATGTTTATATTGATCTAAAATTTTCTTTCTATTTGTTTCAAATGAGATATAAAAATGACAATTATCAATTTGATTTGGCTTTAAATCTTTATTTATTTCCAATAATTCAAAGTTATTCAAGTTGAGGTAACTTATCGGCAAATTGAATTCATTATTAAAAGAAATATCTTCTTGTTGTTCAACATCAGTTTTATCTGACAACTCATCTGACAATTCATCTGTTAAAACTTGTGTTTCTTGATCGAGATTGGTAGTATTAGATGTATTTTCATTTGAGTATTTGATCAAATTGTTTTGTAGGTTGGATCTTTGTTTGAATCTGATGTACCAAGACTGGTCGGATGCAAATGGGTTTGATATTATTGTATTGAGAAGTGAAGGGTTAGGATGTATCAGCCCTATTCTTATTGTTGGATTTGAGTTTGTTGAGTCTGTTGAGAGGATCTTGTTTTGCAAGAGTTGTATCTTGTTGAAGAGCTGGTTGTTGTCCTTGAAGAGCGACTTTACCCTGTCCAAATCAGCCAGTCTGCCCTCAATTGCACCAGCCGCCGTGGACAGCAACCTGGCAGAAAATATAGCACCAGCAAATACCGGTCTGACAGCAAGCATTGTGTCCTTCTATTTATGTTTACGTTGTTGGATCTGAGCGTCTGAGGGCCTTTTCTTATGATGGTGGTTTTTGCAGAGACAAAACAAACTTTGAAATTAAAAAAAAAAAACAAGTCACGTGACTTTTCAGAGAATTTCGTGGTTTCTTGAATTTGGAGTTGGTGTAGTATACGGTGTGTAGGCAGTGAGTTCATCAATAGTATATCACTATCTTTATAACATAGTCTGTATACTCCTTGGTGTATATTAAGGGCGATGTTCTTTTCGTCTTTTCTGTCTTCTCTGTTTTCTGTTTTGAGAATACTGTTCAGTCAAGAAACTCAACTATCAAAATTAATTCAGCAGATAAACAAAGTAACAAGGACTTCTAAACAAGAAACATCACCAAAAAACATCACCAAAAAACAAAACTAAAAACACAACTCAAGCATGGATTACATCAAGAAGGCCATATGGGGACCTGACCCTAAGGAGCAGCACCGTAAGTGCAGAGCACTCATCCGTAAAAACACCAGACAGCTCGAAAAGTCCATCAGAGAGCTGGCCCAGTTGCAAAGGGAAACAGAATCCTTAATCAAGCAGAATGCTAAGAAGCAAAACATCAAGGCTGTCAGAATATACGCCAAAGAACTGTACAACATCAAGAAGCAGTCCACCAGAATGTACAACTCCAAGGCCCAGGTGCAGAGTGTTGGAATGAAGATTGACGAGTCCTTCTCGATGCTCAGTCTACAGAACAAGATGAAGCTCAGCACCGATGTGATGAAGCAAGTCAACAGCCTGGTCAAGCTGCCAGAATTGTCCACCACGATGAGGGAGCTGGAGTACGAGCTCGTGAAGAGTGGCGTGGCAGAGGACATGCAGAGCGACATGCTGGACTCGCTGGACGTCTCTGATGAGCTGGAGGACGAGGAGCTCGAGGAGGAGGTGAACAAGATAGTGCAACAGTACACCTCTGAGAAATTCCAGAAGGTGGAAACAACGCCAAATGCCAGCCTGCCTCAACAACAACAGCAACAACAACAAGCACAACAGCAAGAAGATACGGTCGACCAGGACGACGAGGATGCCCTCCTGGAGATGCGCCAGAGACTGAAGGCCCTTCAGAACTGATTTGTCTATTTGCTATTTGCCCTGAATATATATGGAGGAAAAAAAAACCAAAGAGATCCACCAAAATATTTGTAACTTCTTGATCTTTATTTGTTTATTTATTCAACCAAGACTACACCAAATGCTCAGCTTGGTCAGATCGCTGTTGACAGCAGCCACCCAGTCCATCACAGATCCAACCTCAGGCAGGCGACTCGACCTCTCCTACATCCGCCCAAACTTGATTGTCACATCCTGTCCAGTCCAAAGACACAAAAAGCCATACAAGATCCTTTATAGGAACGAATTGGACTCATTGGTATCCTACTTGGATCATACACATGGCGCTTCGAATTGGAAGGTGTTCAACATCAATGCTGATGATAATGATGATTACGAAAGCCTCAGTTTTAACATATCAAGAGATTGGCAATGGCCAGATCATGAAGCGCCGCCATATGATTTGTTGATGGATTGTATACAGGCTTTAGACCACTATTTAAGCCAATCATCAGAGAATATCGCTGTTATACATTGCAGAATGGGGAAGGGAAGATCAGGGACTTTGATTGTCGCATATCTAATGAAATACTTGAATCTCGATATGAACACAGCTTTGGAAATATTTACAGATAAGAGAATGACAAAAGGGTTTGGTCCAGGTGTTTCAATATTATCTCAATTACGTTACTTGAAATATTTAGAATATGATATGAACTTGGACTACTCATCCTTTCAGAATTATACAGCAAAGAAATGCAGATTATTGCAAATAAGGTTGAACAACCACTTTGTTGATTACAATAAATTACAAGTTAAAGTCCAACACTATGATCAAAAGTTCAACATATCAGAGTTTGTAAACTTAGAGTTGATCAGTGAATCAACTGATCAGCTAGTATTTCAACTACCAGAGACTTCAAAGCTTGAACTTTTCAATTGTGATTGTAACATTGTGATTACTGGAAGAACAAAAAGATCTGATCCTGTTTTAGGAACAAGGTTGATCATTGGAACTGTTTATTCTTGGATAAATACTTTTTGGGAGACATCAATTAAAAGAGATAGTAATCATTATATCAGCGGTATGGATATCCCAATTACAACATTCCAAATTAACTGGTGTGATATGGATGGATTTCGAGGAACATATAAGAGAGGATCGAAATTGTTCGAATCTATGGAAGTTACATGGAAACTCATTGTAACTTGAAAGTTAAAGCTCTTAAATAGTCGTATAATTATAGGACATCATTGATATATTCATGAGAATTGATCTTATATTTAAAGCATTTTGCCAAGTAGAAAGTAGAACATAACTCAATACTACTCAAGCAACTCATCATCACTAATATCCTCATTATTATTTTCATTATCATTATAGTCATGCAGCATCCTTCCTTTGTTTGAATTGCTGCTAACATTAACACTAGCAGGAGCACTCCCATTACCATTACTATTACTGAAACCAGTTGATGTCGATGTCGATGTCGATGTCGATTTCAAATTATGAATTGCCAGCTTTTTCAACCTAATGCTTTCCTTTGTAGCTGCATGTCTCTGTACTCTGTTGGTTGCTCTTATCTGAGTATTACCACTTTCATCCAATTCTTTAACATCATCATCATCATCATTTTCTTCATCTTCATCCTCATCGTCGTCGTCTTCATCCTTCACCCACATCTCAGCTTTGCTCAAAGTCTCATCAAACACACTTATTATAGAACTAATCATATCTAAGGACTCCATGGCCAGTATCAAGACTTTTTTAGAACTACTGGAATGACTTGTTGATGAAGGAGACGAAGAGGATTTCATGCTCCAATTTCTAGGAAATGTCAACAACTTCTCACGAACATTAGATCTTTGCGGCTCAGGTAGAGAATTACCAGCATAATTCGATATCAACGATATCACTTTCTTGATAGTCCCTATTATTTCAACTTTGGTTTCATCAATGTCTGGATCAGAGGATTTGTAATTAGATGTGATGGTTGTGTCATTATCAGATTTGTGCGATTGAGTCTGCGCTTCCAAATTGCTTTGCTCTTGTGGATGTTCACTACCTTCTGAATCCTTTTGTGATTGCAAGGTTTGTAATTTCAGCTCCTCCTCCTTCTCTAATATTTCCTGTTGCTCTTTTGCAATTACTTGTTGAATATGTTGGACCTTTTTGTTCAATTGTTTATTGGCCAAGATCAATAATTTCAAGCACATTGTCAATCTCCTTTTGGACTCAACAGACAATGTATAAAAGTTTGAATAATAACTTAGATTTAGAACTTCAGATATTCTTGGTAAGTTGTTGCTTACTATGCTGCTATTATTTGAGGATGGATTAATGGCAGAACTATCAGTAGCAAATCTTCGTCTTGAAATTCGCTTTAATTCTCTTCTTGATAATTTGATGTCATCAGGAAACATCTCATTAGTCCTCAGTAATCTTTTTCTTCTTTTCCACTCTGTAGCCTTCTGATCAATGATATTCACCATTGGTAATGCCATTGATTCCATCATACCAACACCAATCTTCTTGTTCTCCTTGTAACTCTTCAATGCAGATGTTACTATTGGATGTGTCTTCATCATATTCAATATCGACATGGATTCATTGGAATCGTAGAACATCTCTTCGTCTTCTTCTGGCTCGTCCTTGATCAGTTCTTTATCTAATGATGAATTGGATCCATTGCTCTGTCTCAATTGTCCCAGTACCTGAATGACTATTTCGTCATCTTTGGTCAACTCTCTATGCAGGCTATTGGTGGAATTGTGATCATTACTGACAAAGTCATTGTTGATATTCGATAGATCTCCCATATCTTTGGCGTTAGTTTATGGATTCTGCAACTTGGAAGGAATGGGGGTCTTGAAAGTGTATGATTTACACGCTGTAAAGATTAGACTTTGCTCTGGTTCTGTCAAAAGCCCTCGCGATGAAGCAGTTTTGACGTGTAATTCGGTAATGTAGGTAGCACAGAGAATGCTGCAAAAGATGATAAGGGATGCGACTCCTTTTATATTCCAGTTGACTGGATATTTTTGTTTATCGTTGTTTAAGCATTCACAACTTCAAATAAAGAACATGTGTAAATTTTTATGTTTTCTTTTTTTTTTTTTTTTGTTTTGGGGAAGGACTTTTTTCATGTGGAATTATCTTTTTATGCTAGGCATCTTCGCCGTTGATGCTGGTGAAGCTACAGATGTTACAGATGACATCAATCATCAATCATCAATCATCAATCATCAATCATCAATCATCAATCATCATTTACTAGATAGTATACACCATTTATTTTATAACAAAACAACACTAGATGCTATCAATATAGCGGCACCCATAATAGACCATGATACTGAAGAGTACGACCCTTCAGACTTTGTAAAATCAAACCCTGACGTTGCATCGCCATCTGTATTGAACAATAATGACGGATTACTCTTATATTTCTCCAATAATCCACCCGACGAAGTTGGCACTGAAGAGGTATGCTTGATTTCTGTACTTACTGTCTCATTGGCGACCTTCACTGCATGCGGTTTCTTAGATACATCTATTAGTGGACCCTTTTTGACTGTAAATTGGTCATCATACTTCTTCTCTTTTGCAGAGGGTTTCTTCTCTCCAGCGCTGGAATCAATCTTCTTTCTCTTATTAATGTTATCTTCAAATTTTGACATATGATCATTAAATTCACTCTTATCCATTGCAGCACTAACAGGATCACCGTCTTCAGCCACTCCACCCGACAGCTCTGAACTAGCAGTTCCAAACAAGTACTTCTCTTGGTCATAATACTCAACTTCCTCGGACACTAAGTTACCATTTGCATCAACTTTGGTCTTCGTCTTCTTCGGGTTGAACAAAAATGCAATCTTTCCCTTCTGTAAATCCTTAAATCCTTCATCATCAACAAGCAGCTTATTCGACCCAGCACGAGCGTCATCAATATCAGCTTCATAATATCTATCCTTAGAAAAGGAATCATCGTCTAATTCTGAAGATACTCTACTCGACTGAAGATTCCTGGTAGGTTTCCAGCTGTCAGGCAGTCTGCTATCATAGATATCAGAGGTTCTTTCACCTTTCGATTGAGGAATTCTCTTGGAGGTCTTTAGTTCACTTGTGATTTTTGAATCTCTCAATTCAGTCTTATCGTTTTCATCTTTATTTAGAGCTGTATGACGGTTTTCAATCAGAGTTGCAAAATTACCAGAAATCTTCTTCAATTTGTCACTAACAGATTTTCGATTACTTACCCTATGAGTTGGGACCTCTTTCGAAACAGCATTTCCAATTTCATTTTCTGATGGTTTTCTATGATTATTCTCATTAATTAAGTTCCCTCTGGAGTTTGTTCTCCCTTGTCCTCTAGAGAAAGAATCACTCGTTCTCCCTTTATCATGATAATCCTGCTTCTCGAAATCATATCCATCATTACTTGAGATTGAACTTTCTGAATCTTCTGAATCTAACGCTGAATCTTGAAGTGCATCAAACTCGTCGTAAGGAATATCAACATTGGCGTCGACTTCAAGTCCAGGTAAGCCTTGGAGCTCAGATAAAACGTCTTGATCATCTTGCGGAAGAACAGGTTCCTCATTCAGCGATGCTGCATCTGTTTCTGCTGTTTCTTCCTTATCAATCTCAGACTCTTTGACAGAAGTAGCATTTTTACCAGCGATGATATTAGTTACTTCAATGAACTTGTCCAAAAACAGTTTCATATCGCTACTGCTCATACCTGAAACGTCATCTTTCGCGTCATCGGAAGGATCACCCTTGACAGCACTTGTCAGTTCTTCTTCTCCAGTGTATTCTTCAACTTTATCCTCTAATACCACCAAATCATCACTCGATAGCTCTATGTCAGGTTCAGTTAGAGGTGTAGCAGTGGCCTCTATCGGCAGTTCTGATGATAATGATGCTGCATGTCTATGTGTGACGGTGATTGTTTTATACTTCATGTGATGAGTAGAAGATTCAGGAGTTTCTTCTAGTGCCGATGTCACTATTGGAGAGGTGATACCCTGATCTATGGTAGTCATTGTACTTGTAAGTGCTATTGTATCTTGTCCATTGAGCTTTTCATCTACTGCTAATTGAACAAGTCTCCTCACTGTCTCCTCTATATTAGGTTCAGATGCTGATGATTTTGAAGCCACTGGGACTGGCTCTAGTAAAGTATCAGAAACTGGCTCAAAACTACTAGATGCAGACGGTCCTCTGTCTCTTTGAGCTGTTGGTGGGTTATGTGCTATCAGTTGTTCCGAGGACTGGGATAAAGTAACGGTCACAACATCAGCAGGAGTGGCCATTTCTGATGTAGAAATAGGAGCCAATATTGTTGTAATGGTAACAAACGTCGTGGTATAGGTGGCCAATAAGTCTGGTTTTCCATGTGAAGTCAGAACTGTAAAAGAAGAAAGTGTGTCAACAGGTACCTCATTGTAGTTTGAAGTTGTGCTATGTTCAGAGTATTGTGATGATTCGGCGAATGGCAGCGCTGTATGAGTTGGTGGTGGCAGAACTGTTTCTGGAGTAGATTCAGTTTGCTGCTCTGCAAATCTGGTGGAAGGATCCAAGAATGAGTCTGATGATGTAGGCTCAATTGGAGGTGAAGTTTGAATAAATCTATCAGGTAGAGTATCATTTGGAGATGCCAAAGGATTTTTAGATACCTGTTGAAGGATTGCTGACTCTCCTTCCCCTTTTGAATTCCCAAAATCCAGTTTGCTATCAGCATGCAACACACTAGCACCTAACACATCATAGAAAGGACCTAATTCTCCTGTGCTATCTGAAGCAAAATCTGTAGATGTCTTATCCTCTATAGCAATATGATCTTCTGAATTCAATAAATCAAAATGGTTTCCAAAATCACTTGAATCTTGAGCAGCTAATATATTCGAAACCAATAACCCTTGGACAGCAACGCCTAAGAAGAATTTGGAGATTCTCATTCCTAGCTTGTGAATAAACTTTGAAGATAGTCCTTGAGTCTGACTGGCTGTATCAGTATCAATTACTAGCAAATCCTGGCAAAAAGTTGTAAAGGAATGGAGACTGTTTTTGTGGTAGCGAAAGCACAAATAATGGTTAAAAGTCAAATTCATGAGAGACCGACACAAAGTTGAAGAAGATTAGTTTGTTCAGCAATAAACCTTTTGACACAAAATAAGGACGTACTGATACCAAGCACCAACAATGATCAGCGATAAACCATGATGTACTTTCTCGCTTTCGTGGATGATTTTGTTGTAATCATCATAATATAGAACAACACGGTGAGATAACCTCCATCCCAGGGGAACCACCCTATTCTAAGCTAGAGTGTATACAACAGTGTAAAGACTAGCTGGTAAGCACTCTCATCGAAACCATCTGCTGTCGGTAGGCAGCCTGTAGTGCTATAGATATGGAGTTTGTTAACAAATTATATTTGCCCTCAGAGCTGATTTGTATTTTCAGGATCACGATGAATATATATCTCGATCATGATCACCTTTCAGGATCCACTTTACCTTTTATTTCCACAGTAATTGAAACTTGAATAGGAATACTGTAGCCCGATACAGTGCTAAAAAGATTCAGTCATTCAACTTCGTCATGTAAGTATTACTCAAGAACTGACAGCATTAGCGCTTCTGGTCTTCAATTAGTTATTTGATGACTATGTGCGAAGTGAGTCCGGGTTATGCTGCAATAAATCAACTTTTCATTTGTGTGATAGATAAATCGCCTTGCAAGCCTTTACGCCACACGCTACACTGATGATTGGTATATTAGTATACTAGTAAAAGTAAGAAAAGATTCAGATACTCTATACGATATCTGCTGTTGCTTGGTCAAGTACATCAACGAGTAAAGCTCCAGATTTCTAAACCTCCGGACACCATCATCTTCAAATTGTTCAAATAAAGGTTGAGCTGGAAAGTACTTTCAGACATTCGAATTTACAGAATGAGCTATGTCCAGATGTATTTTTAGGAGGGCACTAGTAACAAGAGTGTTTTCTACTTCTTCCCTACCCACAGTCTATGCGCTATCCACACACCTAGCGAGATCTGCAATTGGGATCATCAGAGTCACAGGGCCAAACTCAAAACTTGTTCTGGAACAGTTAACCAAAAAGTTATTACCTGGCCCACGAAAGGCAGCAGTAAGAAGACTTTACCAGCCAAATACTGATAAATTACTGGATGAAGCATTGACTCTATTTTTTCCAAGTCCAAAGACATATACAGGTGAAGATCTGGTTGAACTGCATGTTCATGGTGGAATCGCCGTGATTCAAGCAGTTTTGAAGGCCATCCAGAGCCTTCATACATTGGAAACCCCAATAAGGTATGCAGAAGCTGGTGAATTTTCGAAAAGAGCATTCCAGAATGGTAGGTTTGATTTGACTGAGATTGAAGGTATAAGAGACCTGATCGATGCTGAAACAGAAAGTCAAAGAGCAGGTGTATTAGACTCTGTTACTGGTAAAAATAAAGCTGTATTTGCAGCATGGCGAGCTAGTCTAGTGGCTAGTGTAAGTAATTTAACTGCCATAATAGACTTTTCAGAAGATGCTGATATTAACGATGTCGCTAATATATTTGAGGAAGTGAACAGAGATATTATATCTCTTGAAGATGAAGTAAAAAGATTTCTAAAAAACATTGAAAGATCAGACTTATTACTTAGAGGAATAAAGATGGTACTACTTGGACCACCAAATGCTGGAAAATCATCCATAATGAATAAGCTGGCAAACACTGATGCTGCTATAGTAAGCAATATTGCAGGAACCACTAGGGATGTTCTTAATGTACCGCTCGATATACAGGGATATAAGGTGGTGATAGGAGATACAGCAGGTATTAGGGATTTGGCTAAAGCTGATGAAATTGAAGCTGAAGGTATACGAAGGGCTAAGAGTTTCTCTGTGGAGAGTGATTTGGTAATTGTCATTATAGGTGTTGATAGTATGGAAGGGGGTATTGACAGAGTTTTACGAGATCACGTCGATACCTTGAGGCAGAGCAAGGACATATTGGTGATATTGAACAAATGTGACGTGTTGGATAATGAGGCCTCCATAAACTCACAGGTCTCAAATCTTTCGAAAAGCCTGAATCTACCCGTGGAAACGATCATTCCTATATCTTGTCTCAATGAAATGAATCTTGACGTACTCAATGAAGTTCTTATTGATAAATTTAGAAGACTGACTGAAACAAAGAATACAAATCCGATCATAATGTCAACCAGGGTGAAAGAAATTTTACAGAATGACGTATTGGCAGCTTTTCAAGATTTCAAATACTATAAAGAGGCAGATGATATTGTTATGGCCACCGAATCATTAAGCACGGCAATAGATGGCATTGGAAAGATTACAGGTGAGAGTATTGGGGTTGAAGAAATACTTGGTGTTGTGTTTTCAAATTTCTGTGTGGGAAAATAGTAAATTGAAAGATTAGATTGCAAGTCTCACAGCAGCAATTCCCGAAATAACTAAAATGAATAAAGCCAGAAGATATGTTCGTGGTTCTATCATATTACCATTAGATGTGACAGTCGAGTTGTTGACGTTTGAGACGCTTATATTGACATTGCTTAACTTCTCTAGAAGAGTTGAATTTATCCTCATACTAAACTTGGTTGGATTAATAACATTGATCTCGATGGATCCATCCCCAGATTTTTCATACTCGTATTCGATTTCGTCTATTTTCCCAAGCTGTCTCTTGTGGAACAACGTATGAGGCTCCCCATTCGACATGTCTACCATTTGAAAATTGAATTGTGACATTTCCTTGATTTCTTTCTTGGTCAAGAATGTCTTTGAGAACAACTCATCGAACTCTGCTGGTACGCCTGACCCCAATGCATAATCTACACCATAAGTAAATTTCACTCCTTCTCCATCATTGGCAGAATTCATTTCGTTCCACTCTTCCCAGGCCTTCTCGACTGCTTCACTACTCCCATCTTTACCCACTGCTTTCAATAAATCAGTGAAAAGCGCTTTATAGTAATATACTATCACTGTTGGGATAGAGTTTGTTCGCTTCAATAGCTTTGCGAACTTTACAGATAGTTCAACTAGAATTATGTAAACCTCTTCCAAGACTTCAAAAGCCAACATGATAAACAATTTTATCAACATTTTGATTTTGTAGATGATATCGAAAGGGTTTTTCAATAAACCAATAATCTTTTTCAATTTTTTTGTTATAATCTTCTTGAGAAAGAGGATATCCAACTTTATCTTTTCAATTAAATGCATCAATTTCAAACAGAACTTGGCTTCTTTGAGTTCCAATGTTTTGATTAATTTGATCAACTTCAATATGAGCATTATCTTTTTCTCCTCTTTTTTCAAAGCCTTCAATATAGATTTAAAGAAGTCGAGGGAAGCAAACACATTATTGTCATCGTCAAAATCTGGGTATTCTTCTTTTACCAACAACATCAAATCTTCGTCTGGGTCATAAAATATATCATTTCCATTGATTGAAGTTTCCTGATATTTTGTGTCACCATCTTCCTCCGAATCAACAATGATTAAGCTCTCAAAGTCAAAACCATCCTGTATCTCTTGGCTTTCTTCATTGGAGTTTTGCAGAATATTGAACTTGTGCTCACTTGAAATAAGCTTTTCAATCCAGCTGTCATGTAGACTCAACTCTGAACTCATCTTAATCAAATCGTGGACATCTAGTTCTGTGATGACATTCAGTAGTCTTATCAACCTCATATGACAACTCTCTAAGCGATCTAGATATGTGTCAAGCTCTAAGTTTAGTTCTTCAACACTCTGATCATCCTGAAAATCATTCTCATCAATGTGAAACTCAGGTTTACCTACAGCCTCAAAAGGAATCAGAAGCTCCGAAGTCTTTGGGTGTAAATATGATAAAATGGGATCATCACTAATGAACTCAAGAACGTCAATATTTCCCAAATCTTTCACGGTAGGGACATGGAGAGCGCCAGCCAGTGATGTCCAGCCAAGTAATATTATGACTGACAACTCAAGTAACGATCCCTTCATTTGAGTGAGATGCAGCTTGTAGGTAGAATGATTAGTGCTACCATTCGTAAATACATAAGGAGGAAGAGTTTTTTTCGGCGGCAAGAAAATTAAAATTATATTTTTGATATGAAAAATAAACAAAGCTGAAAACAAAGAAAAACTGAAGGAGAGCACAAAGTCACCTAAAATAAACACCATTAATTGAAGATTATGCAGCCTCAATTCAGCAGAATATGAGAATCAAACCATCACAACATCTCCGACCCCCAATGCTATGACAACAAGTACAAATACAGCAGCAACAGCAGGTAGCTGGGGAGTGAATGAAGACCCTATTGAACTTTTATAGGTAATATTGGTGAGGTTGGTGATATAGGTAAAATTGAGTCTGGCTAGATTTTCCAAGGTGGAAGAGCCTACTGAAAAATTCAATCGTGGGATAGCTAGTTCGAAAGTCTCTCTTGAAGAATCATCGTTTTCCTTGTATGGATCAGTTGCAAAGATGGAATTATCCTCTACTAAAAACTCCACTTGGCTATCGTCTTCATACTCAGCTGTTCTCTTGATCAAAATGGCTGCATCATCCACTTCAATATCATAATTGAACTCATTTGTAGATAGCAATTCTTCCTCAGTCAAGACTTCTCCAAATATCATACCAAATTCTTCTGGGATCTTCATATCAGTGGATAAACTGTATGACAAATCATCATTATAAAAATCATCATCCTCTGACCCATAAGTTGCATCATCAGTGTAATAGCCATCAAAGTTTTCATATGACGAATAGACGTCGCTCCATTCTTCCTCCCAGTAGTTCTTCTCTCCGATTTTGTCACCAGCACTGTACAAGTCTTTCTTAATGAGCTGAATAAAGTACATAATGACAGAGACTGAAAGCTTCTCAATACGGGCTGCTAAGTAGAAGAGTTTATAGATCAATTCTGACACAATGTATTTCAACTCCCAAATAATTTGTATTAGTATTTGAAGCAAAATTTTAACCAAGATTCTCAATCTCCATAAAACATTCATTGGAAAATTTTTGATAAAGTATTTGATCTTTTTTATTACCACAACAATTATCAACCTTATAATCTGCTTGATTTTTTGAATAGTTTTGATTACAATTAACCATGGGATGATGGATTTCTTCGTGGCAATCTTTTTCAACTTCAACAACTTTATTAAGGCTTTGAACTTTTGTTCTTTTTGAATAATCTTTCTCTTAATGGTTCTTATTATCCCGTTTGATTCAATAACATCACGTTCCACCGAATGGAGTTCCTTTATTAGCTCGTCATTCAACAGTTTGTTCAACAGTTCATATTCAATGGTAGAATTTGCTGATTCATAAAGATCCGAGAAAGTCTCTATGGCTTTAGCATCTTGTGATTTTGAGGTCATTATTTCAACCATTTTTCTGAGCTCCTCTATTAGATCATAGTCAGTCTGATATATACTGGTAGATTCAGCTGGCTTATCCTCATGCTCCTCTTCCTCGTCTGTGTCCATCGTTCGAGTATCTTTTACGGATTCATCAGAGTCTCCCGTCTCACTGGCTTCTTTATGCTCATCTTCCTCATAATCAGAAACCAAAAGCTTTATTCCATAAGTTTCCATATTCTCGCTAAAATCACTTGATGTGCCAACGCCAGAACTAAACCTCTTCACTATTTCATTGTAATAGGTTGGGTCAGAGTATAGTTTGTCCGCCATCGAAATGAAGTCTTCGTCACTGAGGCTGATCAATACAGTAGCATATGTCAATAATTTCTGGTAGATAACTTCAAGTCCATCATTTAATTTATAAATCTCAACCGTAAGCTCTTCTGTGTTCATCGCTCTTAACAGAGAATCGTTGTCCAAATTCTGCTTCAATTGGGTAAATTTGTTGAGTATGAGTTTGGATGGAATAAGCTTTAGAAAGCTATCTTGAGAATCTAGGATATATGATAAAATTGAATCTGCTCCAATAAAGTCTACATGACTTCCGGTAAACATTTCTGGAGAATTTGGGATAATGCCAGCATTTTCACTAATCTCAGGTAAAGGAGAAGGGCTATCCTGGGCCTTCAACAAGGATGCAATTGATAAGAAGCACAACCCAGTTTCAATGATTCTCATGGCTAACAGTATCTAATATAACAATTTGCTGTTAGGCAGAATATGAGGCTAGGGCTAAAACTGACTGGTTACCTTGATGTTTTGTTATGGTTGTGATCAAAATCAGCTTTTTGTGTCAGTGTTTTGGAATTCTTGTGACATCCTTTTTGTCAAAAAGAAAGAAAAACACACGCTAGAACAAAGAGATGCTCATTTACTACCAACTTTCAGTTCACTTGAGGTAATCAGTGCTTCAAAGCAATTGTTTTTATCACTAACTCATTGGAGTACTCGTCTAGTTCATTAACTAGAACATCTAACTTGTCGGCGTTGGCTTCCAACTGGTTCAGATCTTCTAGCGAAGATTTGATTTCATTTTCTAGCCAGATTAGACAGGTAGGTTAATACAGAATTCTTGAAATTGACTGATCTAAGAGGGACTTACTCAATTTGTTTATTGCTTCTATTCTCATTACGAGTTTCCCCTTAATTTCTTCATTCTCGAATTTGATCAAGTTCAATGTTGTAGTTGTATTCACTTGTCTTAACGAGTTCAAGTGGCTTATAGAAACATTGGTGTCATCTGTTAGTGATTTATTGAGTGCATCTAAAGACTCTTTCACCAGGTACTTTGAGTGGTCAAGCGACATCTGCCAATGATCTGTCTATGTTTTCTGAGCTGTGTCCTCTAAAATATATAGTTGTGTAGTATCTGTTTTTTTTTTTTGGATTTGTATTTCAAGAATCAAAAAAGAACTCAAGACTCGAGCAATAATACATAGAATAATCTGATGACATTGATTGGTATTGCTTCTTTGTGTGTGAACGATTCATAGCACGCTGTATATCAATCTTCTAGTTATAAAAGCTTGAAAGGTGGGCAAGTGGTAAAAAATTTGAGCCATATTGGAGAAGCCAAAAAATATCTTCCCCGCCAGGAGTCGAACCTGGAATCTTCTGGTTTCAGAAGTAACTACTAAATCGTAGCCAGACGCCGTGACCATTGGGCCACGAGGAACAGATAACAGAAGTTTAAAACACCTTCAATTACTGATTCGGCTTGAGCTCAGAGTTACCCGGCTTTCCATAATATGGCAAAACAACAATACATTCGACTTTCTCCAAAAAGAGAAAATATCCTCAACAGACGCATTAAGTAATTGATGATCATTTTGTTGATAAATAAGTATATAATAAGAGAATATAAGATTTTGTAAAAAAAAAAAAAAGGCAAATCAACTATTCAAGTGCAGGATATAGCTAAATGCTTTGTCTAACATTGGTTTAGTATATCATCTGAGCATTTTTATGATCTAAAGTTCCCATTTGAGCGTGTTTGATGCTCATAATGTCCAATATAATCGGAAATCATTTCATGGCCGAGAGCCGCGATGAGCTCAGAAAACGTCATGGTCGAGTACAGAGTGCATGTCGAAGGATATAACATTTACTATAATGATTAACTTTTATTTAATGTACTCTTAAACTCAGTACTTAGTCTTTAGTGATTCTAAAGTCCTCGATTGTCTGCTTGTAGGATTCATATTGCTTTTCAAAATCCTCTTTAGAGACACCTGTTTGCCATCTTAGAGGGTAGGCGTAATGATCCTCTGGGACAAATGTATGTCCCTTTTCTCTATATACTTGTTCTCTATAAGTACCACCTGGGACAGCATATTCGGTTTGAGCTAAACCTCTCTTTTGTAGTTCCGGAACCAATAGGTTTACAATATCTTCAAAAGATGTTGGGAAAACAGTGTTTGTCATGTTGAAACCATCAGTACCTGAGATTCTTGCAAACTCTTCTAATTGATCAGCAATTTCTTCAGGGGAACCAATAAAGGCACCGCGAGGAGGTGTGGTGACCATCATTCTTCTTGTGACGGGTTTACCCTCATTAGCTCTTATATAACTCTTGATGAAAGGAATGGCTTCTGGGTGATTTCTTAAATCTTCATCCCATTCATATTTGGATAAATCTAACCCACGACCACCAATCTGAACTTGAACACCATCAGCATCAGTATATTTTTGAAAAGTTTCCCAATTTTGGAGGGCTTCTTCATGTGTCTTTCCTAGAATGATCAAAGCTCTAGTAATGAATTTAATATTCTTTGGATCTCTACCATATTTTTCTTTTGCCAAACGTCTAATATCTTTAGCAATATTACCAGCTTCTTCAGGAGATTCACCACTCAAATAAACCAATTCAGCATGCTTTGCACCTAATAATCTACCCTTTGAAGAATTACCAGCTTGAATGATCATTGGCATTCTTTGGCGTGATGGTTCAGTGATTTGAGGACCAGGAACTCTGTAATGTCTACCTTCAAAATTGATTTCTCGTATGGCATCAGGGTTTGAAAAGATACCCTTTTCTTTATCATAAACGACACCGTCATCTCTCCATGATGATAATAGTAACTCGTAGATAACTTGTAAATATTCATCAGCCTTTTCATATCTTTCATTTTTATCTGGTAATTTACCATCTGCTGCTAATTGTCTTCCAGCACTTGGTAAGAAACTTGTAACCACATTCCAACCGAATCTACCATTTGAGATGTGATCTAAAGTAGCAGCTCTTCTAGCAAAATGATATGGATGTTCAGTTAAAGTGGAACAAGTGACACCAAACGACAAGTTGGTAGTACTGATGGCCATGGCACCAACATATGCAGTTGGATCATTCTTTGGGAAGTTATCACCAGATTTGGCAGCTTCTTCAAAGTTATATGGACCTTTATAACCACCATAGATGGCTAATGAATCACCAAAGAACAAACCATGAAACTTAGCCTTTTCAGCCAATTGAGCAATCTTGATCCAGTATTCAGGTTTGTAGTAGTCTCTACTTTGATCTTCTGGACGTGTCCATTGACCTGGAGCATGTAAGACTGGAGTTAAAGCTTCAAAAAAGTTTAGAATCCATGGGGTTTTCACATCTTCAACAGAGGGAGTAGCATTTGTGATCTTTTGCTTCTTTGAGACTGGTTCTTCTTGTGACATGCTGATGATTCAATCAATTATCAAGTGGCAGATTGATCTATGTTACCAAGTGTGTATATTGTGTTTACTGTATATTGTGGCAAACCTCTCTCCTTATAACTAATTGTGAGGGCCGTCAGCGTGAGATCAGCTTAGGGTGGCTCGCGGCCCAGTGTGGCTCCCTGCTCGACGGAGACAGTTACCAACCTGGAGGTGTGCTGGGATTAGAGCTCGAATAGGCAATCAAGGATGATGAGATGATTATACTACCATACTACCATTGCAAGATTGCAAGATGCAATTGAAGAAATTTGTACTACCATCTAGTGTTTATTAGTTTTTCATGTTGTCATGAATAGACGCAGGGCATAGAATTATTAATCATTTACAGGTGGCCAACATCTTCGATATCACGTTCAACAACTGATCATTCTCGCAAGCAGCAGCAACTCTCTCCTTGTCGTTCAACTGTTTGTTCACCTGGTTCTCGCTCTGGTGAGATCCCTCTTTCAGGAGAATAGTGATTCTGTATCTTGGTGGTAACGCTCTGTCCAATCTTACTCTGATTCCCAGCCCAATCAGAGTAGCCAGTGAGCAGTGGGTAATCGTTGGTGTTATTTTAATCAGTACCTCAGCCATCTCGTTTCTATTACCAGTATCTGTAACCTTGATATCGCTCAAGTTAACGACCGCCAACTGTCCCAAGGTGAGAGGATGCTCAGGATCTGAAATATGTGCTATCAAATCAAATATTTCTTGTGCATCTATTGGGTCACCTTCCTCTTCAGATTCAGTTTCTTCCCCTTCATTGTCATCGTCACTTTTAAGGCTTGGAGCAGCAAGTTGATCAATATCATCAACGCTGGTGTTATGAATTAAAGATAGTCTTAGGAGACCGTCAAGATGCGGGTTTAAATCATCAACTGTATCTAGCAAATTTTTCTCTTCCCTCGTAGGAAGAACATCTATGATTGTAGGATTTGCGTTGATAGGATCTGACATCTTGGTCTAGATTTCGCTGCTTTTATTTCAAAGTTATGGTTGGTTGTTGATGGTATATTTGCCTTTCATTATTCCATTGAGAATTTGTGATAACCTTTTTGTTTTCTTGAAAAAATCAAAAAATCAGGAAAACTGCCCAGATCTGGAAATTTCCTAGTTTGGCCATAAAAGAAGATGAGAAAAAGCAGATTCAAATGATATACGTCAATCAACCCTATCTCAATTGACTATTTTGATACTATCAGAATGGTAACTCCTGTAGTGATTGGGATTGGAGGAGCCTCTTCGAGTGGTAAAACAGTATGTCAAACAGTGAAGATATACTGGAATACCAAGTTAAACACTAACACCATTCATTCATGAAAGACATTGGCAACACTATTGCATTCCCTGCTAAGTCAAACAATACTATTACACGAGGATGATTTCTACAAAAACGACAAAGACATCCCTATAGATCCTAAAACTGGAGAAGCTAACTGGGACTTGCCTGAAGCGTTGAATTTTCCTGCTTTTAAGAGTGAAGTTCAATATATAAGGCAACATGGATCTTTATCCCCTGAAGTGGAAACATATGAGATAAGATACAACAGCGGTAATGCCACTGTTGGGAAAAAGTGGACTATACCTGATGAACTTTCAAATGATATCAGGACCAAATTGTCCAATTTGATCAAAGAGTTGGACTTGAAAATTATCTTCGTGGAGGGATTCATGTTATTTCATGATCCTGAGATAATAGATCTCTTTGATATCAAGATCTTTTTAAGGGCATCTTATGGCTCCTTGAAGGCCAGAAGAGAAAAGAGAAGCGGTTACAAGACACAAGAGACATTTTGGATTGATCCTCCAAACTATTTTGACGATATCGTTTATCCTGCCTATTTTAATTCACACAAGCACTTATTCTTAGGTGAGGATGTTGAAAATGATTTGAAGGAGGATCTTGTACAAAAGTATAAGATCTTCGACTTTGTAAACAACAGTGGGACTGAAATCATGCAAATACTGAAGTGGGCTGCTGACACGTTGGAAAATGAACTGAGATCTATAGCCATTAAATCTACATAGAGCAATATAACTATATTTTCATCTATATTACGTATCAACCTAGTACTAGTTTTTAGTTCTCTGATTACTATTTTATATTTTATAATGTACAACTGACAATTCTTCAAGGCAAGCGATCATTTTTTGCTTGATTTCTTACTTTTCTTCAAAGCTTTCATTTCGTCTTCATAAATCTTTGAAGAGTCTTCATGTTTTCTCTTTATTTTCTTTGATTTTAAGGCAACGACGTTACCATTTTTGGCAGCTTTTGCTAGTTGTTTCTCATCAACCTCAACATCGTCATCGTCTATACCATACTTCTCTAAATTCAACGAATTAATCAACTCTCTCTGCTTTTCTCTTAATGCCTTGACAGTTTCTTTACCCTCTTCGTCCAATTCATCTTCAATTGTTTCCTGGATAGCCTCGAATCTTGGCTTGGTTTCTTCACCATCCATTTCAGCAACTGTTTCATCCTTGAGCTCTGGCATTGTTTGTTCAATAGATCTGCTCACTAACTCTCTTAAATGTATGGTAACCTTTCTAATGATTTTGGCAAACATGGCAATGGTTTGGTTAGATGGCAAGTTAAGTTCCTTAGATATGTCATCAATATTCTTACGTTGGAGACCAATTGCTAGTAAGATAGCACCTTGTACACTGGATAATTTAACTGCGTTGATCTTTCCAGCAAAATATAACATTGAGATAGTTGGTAATAAATCAACAATAACGTGATAGTCTAATAGATTGTTAGCATATGATTCCAATCTTTTCAAATCAAATGGAGACAACAAGTTATCTAAGTCTTCCTTAGCTAATTGTTTAATCTCATCTTCTGATACTATGGTTTTGATACTTTCAATAACATTTAATGATTGAATGGAGGTAAATTTTTTGAAGTCATAGGACAAAAGATATAAAAATCTCTTATGGAAGTCCTTAGCAAACTCGGATAACCACTTGCTTTCTCTACCTTCTAATGGACTTATCATAACACAAGTATGCTCACCAGTCAAATCATTAGCAGTTTGACGAAGATATACTGGTGTGAATTTATTGTTCTTCCAGAACTTTTGCAGTGGTGGAGTAAGACCATATGAAACACCCAAATAGTGTAGGAAATGTGGTGGTCTTTCACTCAACTTCAGTAGTAATGGTGGCAATGTTTTGGCATCTCTCAATTTGATATCATCTTTCAGAAGACTTGCCTTCTCAATCTCAGCATCAGTGACTCTTTTGACAGAGAAGTTTTTTGGCTTTGATGATTCTGAAATGTCAGTAAATTTACCCTCGAAGTAATCGCGTAACAAATCCATAGCTCTTGAACCATATCCCATACCGGCATAGTCTGGATTTGTAGCAATTCTAACAACACGGGCACCGCTCATACCTGCAAATTCTTCATCTTGGAATTGTTGTGAAACTAACCATGGAATCAAATCACCACCAGCTCTTTGACCACGACTCAAACTGTTACGTACACTTTCCTTAGAAATTTCACCTTCTAATGCTATTTGAACAACACATAATGGGTCTGGGATTCTGCCTTCTTTTTCATCAATTGGTGGCAATAGCACGTAAAGTTCATGGGCTGGTGCATCACTCATTAACTGTAAATCATTTGGAGAATTCTTATAATGGGAAGCGACATATAATGCCATCATCTTTTCCAAGAAATTCTCTGAAACAGGATGATATGAAAACAAAGTATCTCTATTAACGATGAATAAGTTACATTGTGATGGATGTGGAGTTCCTCTAGTGGCAAAACGTGTGTTTTTAGCCAAAGTGACATCGAGACATAGCAACTTGTTAAGCCATTTTTCAACAGGATCACCAGGTGCGTATCTGATTGGTTCATCTAGTGTAACCTCACGAAGGGTACGGCCTAAAACTTCTGGCTCGCTACCGGATTTGTTATTTCTGGAAACAACAGCTGTATCGTCATTTCTTCCATTACCAGAAGCGGATTGATCACGTAACTGCTGAATCAATTTCAATGATAATGATCTACCAGTACCTTCATAACCGTTGATAGTGGACGCCATAAAGACAAGATATGGACCTAAAAGCTTTTTGACTACTGGTAATGGGATAGCAGCGGCTTCATCAATGATGACCAATTCAGCCTGACCTAGAACATGAGAGTCTGTTGGCTGGATATATTGAATAGTCTGTCTGTGATCTCTCTTGATATCAACTCTGACAATGGCTTTGTTGAAAGCTGGGTTTGTGGATTGAATAATGTCATAATCCAAATGTTCTTGATATCCCAAAGCATCGAACCCCTTGAAAATGAATTCGAATAGGGTCTTCAAATTCTCAGGAGATGGTGAAGTAACAAAAATGTTTGAATAACCATGTGAGACAGCAGCAGCAATCGAGATACCCAAAGCGGCAGATTTACCTCTACCTCTACCAGCTGTTAGTGCCACAGTAGATCTTAAAGTCTTTTCAGAGATGGCATCGATGAAGGTTAAAATTGCTTGAGCTTGGTTGACGGTTTTTGATAGGTCAACTAAAGCTCCAGCTGGTTGAACGTCGGCTAATGATTCCTTGAGTTCCCTCAATTCTAGGGCCTTTGGACTCAAGTCATCATCATCCTTTGGAGGGAGTGCTTTGATATGTTTACCACCAGATAACGGTAAGACATTCAGTTCATCATCAACAACTAAACAATTTTGACATGACCCCAAAGATAAGATGAATCTTTCATTGAAACGAGCAACAACATCATTGTGGGCTTCAGTTCTATAACGAGAATGAATATCCATGGTCATAGTGTATAATTGCTTCAAAGAGCTCATGGATTTCAATAACAAAACGACAACCCCACCACCTTCAACAGTTTCAATAGTTCTTGCAAGTAAGTTTGGGGTCAATGCTTCAAAATCCTGTAAGATACACATACCATATGTGTTACCTAAAATCTTTTCAGTCTCTTTGTAGTAAACATATCTGATGTTCTGATTTGAGATGAAGGCCTCGAATGGATCTTGTTCGTTAGCTTCCCTAATACCTCTCTTGATATCCTTCTTGATCTTGGTTTCTCTCTTCTTTCTGTGGGAAGTGAATCCCAATAACTTGGTTTTGTATGCCCAAAGCACAGATTTATTCATCTTTAAATCAGCAGACATCATCAAGTAATGCAAATTTGGTAGCTGGTTACGAGCCTTATCACCAACAATGACAAAGAAACTACGCTGTTTCTCTTGTACACCATTACGGATTAAAGCTGGAATACGAGAGTCAATAGCCTTCTTACCCATTGTCTTCAACTGCTTCTTGGATTGATCTCTTACTTGAGAAGTTGAGCTTGGTAGTATATAATTTTCACATTTTCAAAATTTTTCGCAATACTTCCGAGGGCGATGACCTGAGATCCGGCCAATGCTGCCATACTGCCATACTGGCATACCACTGGCACCTGTACTCTGGTAAGAAAGCGCAAAAGGATACACGTAAGTTGATTGCTGAAGAATATTTATTGAAAGATCAATGTGTAATATTCATATTTACAGCTAATTAATCTTCTTAAAGGCCAAATGGGATTGCAAAGATGTAGAAATTGTCGTTTCTCTATTTGTATACGAGCAATTTATTGGTCCGGGCACTGTTTTTGCTTTTTGTGACAAGCTCAGCGTCAAAATATTCTACGAATTTACAAAAGGTTTTGTGTTCTTTGTTTACTGTTGATGTTTTCTCATCTGTAAAGAACTGCCACAAAAGCACTTTGGGAAGCGTGCTGACGGTGTCTTGCTGGTACCTACTTTGCACAATAGTGAATCTTCCATCAAAGAGGCCTATTACAGGTCTTCGACACCACACTACAGTCTACACGTCAGCGGCATCTATTTCATTTTAAGGTATGTATCTAAGTCCAACAGCCATGTTAAGACACGTTGTGCTACAATTTTAATTACGTGTTGCCATCTATTCTTGATTGGGTCCAAAGGTCTAGAGAGATCGAAGGTTAAATATTATCACTGTTTGATTGCATTATTTGCTAACACAAAAAAGCCATCACAAACTAGACGTTAATTACACTCAACACAGTTCAGAGATGTCAACAGAGGAGGATCCAACAATGGAAGTCAAGAAGACCAGAACATACCGTTCGTCGAAAGATAAAAGAAAGTTGGCTCCAAGATCAAGCCTCCAATTCAAAGTTGGCCCACAGTTCACTCCCACCACATATACTCAAATTATCGTTGATTCTCAGGGGGAAGCCATTAAACCATTGATCACACCAAGGATTGACAGAGGGTTTGAAAGAATAGACGATGAGTGGGTTGGTTATAAAAGAAACTATTTCACATTGGTTAGTTCTTTTTTGTTCGAAGATGTCTCATTTGCAACGTTTGCAAGCCAAAGGTATTACTTATTGATTCCAGAAACCAGCGAGAGAAAGATGATAACTTATTTTGGCCTTCGGTTGAATTCTAGATGTGTTGAAGATAATAGTGAGGTTTCCTTAATCCAACATACAGCGAAGCGTGATAGAGGTCCACAAGAGCCTCCTCAGGTTCAGCGAACGATACCCAGCGAGCTTCCAAATCATGACATAATTAGAGAGTCTGCCAATGTTAGGAACATAAACAAAATTGCCAAATTGAACTCATTTTTCTTCTTTGACAGAGATCAGCACAATATCAGAGACTTTGAAATTGTTGGTTTATCATCTTACCCAGAAGACAAGATACCTAAAGTTGCCCGTTTCGAGAGAATGCAATTTTCTTCTTCAATCAACTATAAGAAGCCATCATTGAATAATAAGCATTTCAAACTTTATGTTGAACTAGTTGCATTTGTTGACGAAGAAACAGAGCCAATATGTGTTGCTGTAACAGAAACCCCAGAATTGGTTATTAGGGGAAGATCACCTTCAAATTATCAAGAGACTCAAAATGCTAATCTGGGATTAGGTTCACATGACAGTTTGCCTTCAAAGAAAGGTGAGCAGATAGGAGAAAAAGAAAGTAAAGATACTTCATGTGGAATGAGTATTGTATGCCCTAAAAATACCAATAAATCCGTTGTTCTCAATCAGTTTGAAGCAGTTGGTGATGCCATTTCAAATGACGATTTGAGTTCATATGTCAGCATATTAACCAAAGTTGATAAAGAGATACAAGATCTGACAGAGGGTTCAAATTTCAGTACAACACCCCCATCAAAAAGAAAGAGAGGAAGAAAACCAAAAGAAAAAGACAATACCTTATTGAAACAAACAATACCCAAGAAAGTGAAGCTGCTGAATATGGCAAAGCCTAAGCGAATCCAAAAGAGGAATACCAAAAATATCTTCCAAGTAGAGTCATTCAATCATCAAGATATTCAGAAAATGGTTGACGAACTGTTAGCTTCAAATCCTACTATTACACTCGAGACCAACTTCTTCGATAAAATAGATGATGATTATTTTGGCCAGATACTAACCAAGGCAACAACATCAGAGAATAACCAATACAATTATTTCCCTTATCTTCAAGCTGATAAATTGAACTTTGAGTTAGATCCGTATGATGATAATAGTGAGAAAGATTCGTTATTCTCAGCAGGAAAAAGTAGCAGCAATCAATATACCATATTTGCTCCATCAACGGCTTCTGAACATACACATTTTGATAATGAGCTTTTGGCTTTCAAAAAGACCATGAATTTCAAGGAGGAAGAGCCATTTGGATTGAAGGGACTTTTCCAGACCGATTCTCGACCATCAGAAATGATTGGAGGATTTGAGGATGGACCAAGCTTCATAATATACTGAAGCCAATTATATATTAATTGTTACATGTTTTCATATATTAATGATGGATTATATCTTAGAAATTAGAAATTAGAAATTAGAACTTAGGACCACAAGATCAATAAATATATCAGCAGTCATTTTGTCATATCAAGAGCGCTAAATTTGAATTCGTAATCTAGATTTAGGATCTCAAATAGTTATCAACACTGGATTCTAATGGTTTCTGCTTTAGTACTTATTATTGCTTCATCAATATATATTTCCCATTTAAATCACTGTCAGATGATTAGAACTTTATTTCAATGTGGGAAAACGATGTAGTAAAATGAAGTTACGCAGGCTAGGACATTGAGTTGGAGCGCTTTTGAAAAAATCTAGTCCAGATTATGATTTTTATCCCCATTTTGTTTTAAAACATTGTTTTGTCAATCAATTCATATTACTTGAGTTCAACTAAACCATACCATATTAACCTCTCCAGTCTCAGACGGCTTGATATGTTGCGCTTACGAGTCTGCCATTTTCATATTCACGGGTCAAAGCTCATCGCGAAAATTTTTGAGCTAGTACGTAGTGTAGTGTTAGTAAAGAGTAAATAATGAGACAGAAGATTAAACAAGAAGACCTTACCTGCTAATGACAGAAGTTGATATGAATAATGCGGATACGACAAGCATTTTTCACGATACAGAGAAGAAAGATGATTTAGCTTCTATTCCTGTTGTTGAGGTTGTTGCAGCACCAGAGCAAGTTATAGATGAGAATATTGTTAATAGAGAGACCGCAGGCATCGAAGATGATGGCGTAGAGGAGAGTTGCTCTAGCCTCGAAGACCTACATAATTCAAAAAGAGAAGAGACTTTGTCAGATGAAAAGCCAAAGGAAGAAGATAAACTAGAAGATACTGAGAAGGACCAAGTACCTGACTTCCTTGATGTGCTGCTAAACCAAACGAGCAAGAAAAGCGACGATGCTTCAAAGAACTCAGATTTAAAGTCAGAGTCAGAATCAGACTCAGACTCAAGTTCAGATTCAGATTCAAGCTCAGACTCAAGTGAATCTGATTCAGACCCAGATGAGGTTGAAGGTATAGATGAGGAGCTCAATAACGAAGATGGCGAAGAGAAGGGAGACGGCCTACCCATCCACTCAACCAATGAGGTTGTTGACGAACCAGCAGAGGACCTTCCTGTTGATTTCAAGATTGAAGAGTCTGATCCTCTGGAGGAAATAGGAAACATATTATCAGTGTTGGACAAAAGTGTGGTTGTTAAAGGTAAATTGTCTGGGGAATTTAGATATCTCAAAGAAGGCTCTGTTCTGTGTTTCGAAGACCGTGCTCCATTGGGATTCCTTTTTGAAATCTTTGGCCCTTTGGTACAGCCATTTTACAGAGTTAAGTTCAATGACATAGATGCAATGATCAAATTCAAAGAAAGAATTGGACAAAAAGTATTTTATGTGGTCCCAAAATCTGAATTTAGCTTCACAGACTCAATCAAGACCGTCAAAGGTAGTGATGCAAGTAATTGGCATGATGAGGAAGTCGCAGAGGAAGAGCAAGAGTTCTCTGACGATGAAGAGGAGATGGAATTCAAAAAGAGAAATAAAAAGAAGAGAAAGACCAGAGGTACTAACGACGACCATGGCCAGGAGGAAGCAAAAGGTAACAAGAAGAATAACTCTGTTAAGTCATCTACAAAGCATAACCAACCACCAAATGGCAATTATAACAGTGCTAATCAGTCTAGGAAGCAATTCAACAATAAAGCTAGAAACCCAAATCAGGATTACAAACAAGACAGTCATACCGTATCAATGGGATACCAGTCCAGAAGCATGAGAGAACAAAATCAACAAAATCAACAACAGCGAGGCCAACAGTTCAATCAATTTCCATCACTACCAGTTCCACCTCAGCCAAATGGATTCATGATGCCTGCTTTGCCTCAAATGCCCGGTATGCCATTTCCACCAATGCCAATGCCATTCATGGCACCTCCAGGGATGCCGATGAATTTCCAGAACAATGGGTTTGTGCCTCCACAGACTCCGCAAGATTGGCAGAACTTCTATCTCATGCAACAGATGATGTATCAACAAACCTTTGGAAGTCAACAACCCCAAAATTTCCAGCCCAACCCAAACAATTCAAACAATGCAAACAATTACAAAAATAGATGATGCAATTTCATGATGATTAGAAGAACGTAATATATTTACTTTTATATAAGAAGGAGCACAAGACTGTTTTGTTAATTCAGTTTTCCTTGTAGTGTTGCCAAAACTCCTGTCGCCATTTTGAGAGTCTTCTGGGGGAAACCAGCAGCCTCAGCAGTATTAAGAGCATACGACTCTTTCGAAATTCCATCTTTCAGCTCATATTCACAACGCAACTTTTTAGTGTTTGACAAAGAAACATCAGATTTCTTGAACACTACCCTCTTGCTAAGACGTTTCTCTTTCAAAAGCTTGTGTATGTCTTCACCAAAATGTGTTGCGAAGAGAACCCTGCAGTTTTGATTCTTCAATAAATGATATATAGTTGCAAACGCTATCACGGTTCCCTCTACACCGCTAGTCCCTCTACCTACCTCATCTAAGATAGCTAGTGATCTGTGAGTTGCTTGGTTCAGAATGTGACTAGTCTCTAGCATTTCTACCATGAAGGTACTTAGCTCATTATATAAGTCATCTGCCGATCCAACCCTGCTGTATATACCATCAACAATCCCAATAGTAGCAGACTTTGCAGGTACATATGATCCCATCTGTGCTAGTATGACAATCACTGCATTTTGCCTCAAAAATGTAGATTTTCCGCCCATGTTTGGTCCGGTTATGACCCATAATCTACCCTTCTCCTCCGTAAGTACACAGTCATTTGGCCTAAAAGTGTTCATCTTTCGTTTTAAACCTGACTCAACAACTAGATGCCTACCTTCAGTAATCATCAAGTCTGAAGACTGATTGACTTGAGGACAAACTAGGTTCTCTTCTTGTGCCAAAGTAGCGAAAGAGGCTAAAACATCAAGCCTGTCAATTTCATGTGAAATCTGACGCAGGCTGCCACTTTCAGCTAAGATATGGCTGCTCAAATCTGACATTATCTTGACTTCTTCATCTCTCATTCGTTGAATAAGATCATCTAGTTTATTTGATAGTGGTGGAACTCTAAAATGCTTCTCATATTTACCGTTATTTATAATATTTGATTGATCTAATCCCAAATCGTACAGTTCATCCAGAGTGATTTTTTCAGAGCTCGAAGGCTTTAGTGAAACACGCAAATAGTGCCCAAGTTTGGGATTGATCTTGACAGTTGCAGATCGAACCCCATCAGAACGGCTTTTGATCCTTTCTCCTAGAGCGCTTAGTTCTAATGATATGATGTTGTATTGATTGTTGAGGACTTCCAACTCAGCAGATGCATCTGGTTTGATAAATGATTTTGAGAAGTCAGGGTCTGAAAAGTCTTTGTCATCAGCTATTTGCAATCCCTCTAATCCATTGTCTCTCGATGCTTCGTCGTCCTCTTCCTCTTTTATATCACGAAAAACATTTGAATCGTTTAATACTCTCAGTATTTCAACTGATAACCCATTTGGCACTACTAATGCATCTAGCAATGGTTGTAGTACCTCTCTATTTTCTTCGGCCAGCTCGTTTTCAATTATATCACGGATCTTTTTGATGGAATTGATCGAATATGCCAAAAGAAGAAACTTCAATGGCTTTGTAAGGCCCATGTTAATGGACTGTAAAAGACGCATCATATCATGAGTTCCCTTCAGATTTGTAATGATCGAATTCTTAAAAACGTGATTGCCATAGAGTAAAGTGACAATCTGCTGCCTCTTTATAATCTCGGATTCAATTGCAGATGGTGCTGAAAGCCACTGTGAAAGTAATCTGAAGCCAGATAAGGTGGTAGTTCTTCTAATAGTGGATAATAATGAACCCTTAACGTTATTGTTCCTTAATGTAGAATGCAGTTCCAAAGCAGCACTTGACCTGGAATCGATCTGCAGGATATGATCTCCTTCTTCACGTAACGGCAGCTCAAACTTCAGTTTTGTATCCAAGAGATGTGCCTCACTATATTCAATTATTCTCTTTAAAGCACCAATTTCCTTGAAGCCAATAGCTGCAAATGTTTCTTGGAATCTTGAGTCTGTGCAGTCAAAATTCGATCTGAAAAGATCAATAGGCTTATGATGAGTGGGTGTTTGTTGATAAGATATGAAATACTTTTTCAAATCAGTTAAATTAGGGTATAAGTTTCCAGATTCTAAGTTCAATTCCTCCATACCCTCTGCAAATAACATCTCTTTTGGCTTGATTCTCGTAATCGATGTGATTAGTTCTTTCAATTTTATCTCCTGTACAAAACAAGAGCCAACTGATAAGTCAGACCATGCTAAACCTATCTTAGTATTATCATTCCATTGTTTTGCGGAGCCTGTCGTAAACTCAACTGAAAGCAAATAGTTATTTGATGAAAGATTGATCAACGCTTCATCAACCAATGTTCCTGGAGTAACAATTCTAGTAACCCTCCTGGTGAACTTCTGCATTGCGTTTTCTGCTATAGAGTCATCTTTGAACTGACCCACAATGGCAACTGTTCGACCATTTCCTTCAACAAGTACTCTCAAATGGCGATCTAGCTGTCTAATGGGAAATCCAGCCATTGGAATATTCTGGTCTTGAACTCGTCTGGTTGTGAGTGTAATGTTCAACAAGGAAGAGATCTCAGTGGCATGCTCAAAATATAATTCATAAAATGATCCAATTTGAGTGACGACAATGTATGAGGGGTTCTTGTCCATAATCTCTCTTATATATTTTAAGGTAGGTGGCAACTTCATCACGTTTAGCTCGCCCTCATCGTTGGCTTCTCCTTCCTTTGGCTCTGTAGATTGTTCACCCTGAGTACATTCTAACCCCTGCAAAGCAACAGCTTTCCCCTCCTGCTTTACTAACAATGTGTCTGTAATACTGTTTGGTTGATCTGGAAACAGTTCCTTGAACGTCAGTGACTCAGCTTTAACAGCCTTCCCAGACTTCCTCTTTCGCACCTTTTTGGCAAGAACTGAAGCAGAACTTTGAGCTGGGGAAATCAGCACTGGTTCCTCTGGGACAGAGGTCGAAAATGACCTTATGGCACTAAATGGATAGCAAGCAGGCCGTATGAGACGGTGACATCTTCGTACAATGATCATCTAAAGAGGTGGTCCATAGATCATTGTAGTGTTTTTATGAGTTCGTGTGCTTGCGATTTTTTTTTCCTGATCTGTACCAAATTATTGATTCTACCGTGTACAATTTTCTACCTTCTACGCTTCTACGCCTGTTATACGTTTATACTCAGCTGAAAAAATAAGCATGGTATAATATACGCTTCATATCTACTGACAAATAAATATAAGTCATCATAAATTAATAATACAATAAGTTCATAAACTGCACATGGACAACAATCTAAATTGGCATCAAAAGATGTGAAAAGTCACCATCATCAATGCTTTAATTCAAATATCCCTTACAGCCTGGAGCACCACATAGACACCTGACACGTTCGTTATCGTTGGTTTCCCTTTCAAACTTATAATCATATGTCAATTCCTCATTAGATCCGATATCTCTCAATGCATAAATGACAATCCTCTTTTCACCTTCAACTTTGATGATTTTAGCTGTGCAACTAGGTTGACAACAATGGTTGATAAATCTAGCAATACCCCCTTTCTTAGTAGCATCAATAACTGTGTTTTCGTCAACTCTAAACAAGTAACTTGAACCAATACCAGATCTCATATACGCCTTCTCTCTAACATCGGCAACTTGTTGTCTGAGACGTTCACCGACATATTCAATAATCATTTCTCTGGCTGCAATTGGTTCCAATGCATATAGTCCCCAATTGTGAATAGCAGATCTCGCAAAAGATACCGGTTTCTTTCTCTTGTTCAATTGATTCAATGACAAAATATCATTTTGAGGATTGATGTTGCTGACCTCTGCTGCAAATCTTCTATTGTTTGCACGATTCACTCTGGAGCTTTGACCTTTGGAAGAATCATGATCTTCGCTGTCATTCTGAACAGTCGATAATGGATCATGAACCCTTCTCTTATGAGGTAAGTATTCAACCTTGATTTCATCACTTATCTTGACATATCCTTCACTTCTATGACTTCCAGTTTGACTCTCCAAATCATCAGGAATTTTCTTGAACCTTTTGATGTAGGACGAAGTAGTAATAACCCCAATATCTTTGAGTCTGTTATTAATGGCCTTTTCCTCTTTAGTCCTCCAAGAGAGATAATCAACATCACCTTTTATCTGTTGAATTTCATTGTCATTACTCATGATCTCTTTTAATAGTTCCAAATCCTCTTGATCTTTTATAATATCTTGAAGACCATCCAAATCATATAACAAATCATCGGTTTCTTCGTAAACGGGAATAGGGAAAATATCAGTACTTGGTTGGTATCTTAGGTCAAACTTGGAATGATCTTCGACTTCTGGCTCGATATCTTCCATTACTTCATCTTCTGATAACTCTGCAACTAGTGGTTCTTCAACTGGTACTTCCATCACCTTATCAGATGGCTTCTTCGATGCCTTTTGTTTTTTGACCTTCTCAACTTTTGGAGTTGGCAATGATTCTTTCTCAGTGTCCACCTTATCACTTCCTTCCGGCGTGGTTGGGATGGATTCCTTAACGACATTTGGTTCTTCTTCCTCAGCTAACTCATCTTCAGATGAACTAGAAAATAGTAATGGTTGAACGCGTTTGGTAATCTTCTTACTTTTCTTTGCCTTCTTCTTTGTCGATTGTTCTCTAGCCTCATCCCTTTGTAAATCATCTTCTAATACAGGAACTCTTTCAATTTGAGGGGTGGAGACAGACTGTTCCCTGAAGTCGCTATCATATGCATGATCGTCCATTTCTTCATCATGGTCATAGTTCAGAGTATAAGACATTGGTAGGATCTTACTTAATTTTGCTTTCTTTTTAGATTGAGTTCCACTCTCCGACTTCAACACATCGATCTTTCTCTTGAAACTTTGCAACTTAGGCAATCTTCTATGTGAAGAAAACACATCCAGTGAGTTATCCTCTAATTCCTCAGTTCCCTGTCTTGTGGTATCATTGATGATCGATGTCTCAATTTTCACAACTGCCGGTGGAGTTGGGTTCAAAGTTGCAGCTAAATCTGGGAAGTTTTTAGGATCCAATGCTTGAAATATTGCGGGGGTGATGATCTTGGTTCTTATATCTTGTATAATCGATGTCTCTAACTCCTTCACAAGAATTGATGTTGCTTCATCACATATTCCCATCTTAGAAGCAACATCATCTGAAATGTCTTGTTCATCTGTTTCAGGGTTGTAACCTGATGAATAAAAGATCTCCATATATATATGGATCCCACCATATTTGATGCCATTTTGCTTCTGATAAAATACTTTAGCTTCTCTAGGACTGTTGAATACCACATAAAAGCCTTGCTTGTCACTCAGTATTCTACGCCATTGATATGATCTGAACAGATCCTTCAAGTCATCCTTGGTAACATGATCTTTCAAATATTTAACTGAGATGAAGATAAATGACCTTCCTTTGATAAGTTCCTTTGTATCACTTGCCATCTTGCGATGAATATCTGATAGTATTCCAATTTCCTGTTTCGGTGGCTTTGGAGGCTGTGGAGGTAGTGGAATTTTAACATTGGTCATATTTGATACTGGAGGTGGCATACCACGTTGAATTGCAATGGCAGTCAGTAAAGCTTTAGGACCCTTTGGTGGATGCGTTGCTGATATCGATAAATCCTCTAATGACGGAACAACTGGTAAGACTCTTTCAGCTATTGGCGTTTTGTAAGTTTGAGCTCTTTGTTGGAACTCTAGAGTTTTCTGAGCTAGGGCAATCTGCCTCAACTTTTTGGCCATGAGGTCTTCTAATAGCTTATTTTCTTCATTAATACCCACATGTATCAAATTGGCTTCGATCTTAGTATCATTGAGAGCTTTGACAGCCTTGGCAGCAGCTCTACAAGATCTGTTATAATCACCTTCAAATTCCACTTTGATGAGTCCTAACGGTTGTGCTGTTACTGGATGGGTGATGTGTTCAAAGTTCTTGATTGGACGTATTGATCTCAATTGGTTCATTAAGTAAGGTTCATTGATGACTTTTGCTGTAAATGATACAATTATTTCACAAGTAGGAGGTGGACCGACCGTATGAGAGTCATATTCGTATTTTGGGGTTTCTAGCTTTTGAAAAGGATTTCTCTTTCCATATTTAAATGTAATGTACTCTCCTGTATATGGATCAATTCTTGGATCACATGAATACGAGTTCTGGCCATCAGTTCTAACTTCTTTCACAGTTGTATCAGAGTTTATGTCAGGGTCGCTAAGAACTTGATATGCGTGTTTCTCAATTTCCGAATTCTGTTGACTGACTTTTGTAAATTGGTAATCAGTACTTAGTATATGATTTTGATCTAAATATTTTGTCAATTTAGGTATTTTCCATTCTGGATTAGACTGAGACCCTATAATTGAAGATGGCTGTACCCATATTGGCGCTGAATAGCTCTCATCATTAATTTCTGTTTCTTCAATATGTGTGGCATTAGGGGTATCATTGCTATACTCCATAGGTTGGTCTATGGGAGATGATGATGTTGGATATGGATCAATGGCATTTGAGGGTATTGAGGTGGTGGAAGTGGGATGTGATTTAGGGACATAGATTTCAGGTTTGATATAATTGGGATCAAACGGTCTGCGGCCACGATAGGCCTTACTGAACTTTGCCTGTCCTGGGTGTCGTATCTCAGAAGAATGAAAATTGTCTTTTGATTTGAATGACTTTTTGTGATATGATGAGGATGCTTGTGAAGCTTGAAATATCTGTGATTGTGAAGGTAAGTTTGCCTTGTTGTTGTTTGACTGCTGCGAGTTTGGCCCTGAATCCGAATATGATTCACCGCCGTAAGTGCCACCGTAGGGTTTTCCTCCATAGCCAGATGAGTGTCCATGGTTTCTATAAGGACCACCCTTTCCATTAGATGAATTATAGAATGACATCTGAGGATGTATTGCTTAAAAATGTGAAAGATCCAATACTTGTTTAGGTTATATTATAATTTGCAAGACCGCGTTTTGGAGGTCGACAACCCTTTTCTGACACCTGTATGGACGCCTTTCAAGCAACTTCTTCAAATAAAGAACAGATACTGAATCTACCTCTATCGACAAACCCCTTTGGAAAAAAAAGCGCAACTGTTCTGATAACTGGCCCCACTAGCCCTTTGCTTTGATCTTATTTCAACTTGAGAAGTTATTTCGTGGAGTTCTGAGATAAACAAACTTTTTCTTTTGCCCTTCAGAAAAAAACAAACCAAAAAATTTGTCACGTGATTTGAGATTTACAGAATTTACCCGTCATGGATCATGTACTGAAGTACGTACAATGACCTTTGGTTCTCGTGTTAGAGTGAAATATTCATTAGTATTATTGTCATAGTTAAGTAGTATATGTAAGAGCATCAAGTAATAATGTTTTGTGCAATGCGATGCGATGCTATTTGAATTTATTTCATTTCATTTCATTATTTTGGAGGTAACTTTTCATCAATTAGATCTTTATTGACAGGTTCATCACTTACCAAAATGTTGTCAATCAAATCAGCAGCATTAGTTGCCTCTATGAATTCTTCATCAGTCAAATTAGAAGCAGGACCCTTATATACTTTTCTTTTATAAGCGTAAAAGTAAACAATTGATAAAACCCAAATCCCACCATTGATGACAACAGCATAATTCATTGTTTGAGCAGTTACATCATGTTGATTAGCTGGGAACATTGCCAAAATGATGATAAATATTTGAAACACAACCGCTATCCAACTTATTATTGGTGACCAGAAATCACCCATATAGAAATAACCTGGTCTGAATAAAGATTTACCACTGGTTAATCTTAAGACTTGAGGAGTGACCCAAGCGGTATAATTACCAACAATTGTGATTGAAAATAGGGCATTAGCAGCAGTTGAACCAATCAAACATAAAAGACCTAAGATACAAGAAAATATAGCACTTGCAATAACTGCTCTCATTGGAACTTTTAATTTTTTATTAACAACTTTAATAAAACCAGAGAATGGTAAACCTTCATCACGACTAAATGCCCAAACTTGTCTTGAAACTGCAGTTAATACAGAAGCACCCATTAAGAATTGACAAATAGAAGTCAATGAACAAAATGCAATAGCCCAATTTTTACCTAAAGATTCATAAAACATTTGAGCCAATGGTTGACCAGATGCAGCATCGACAACTGAAGTCAATTCTGGATTAACACAAGCAGCAACAACAATACAGATGAACCAACCAAGTGCCCAACAGATAAAGATTGAACTGATGATACCAATTGGAACTGTTCTTGAAGGATTTTTAGCTTCTTCAGACATATGAACACAAGAATCAAATGCACCAATAGTCCAAACAGCAACAAACCAACCATTAAGGAAATAAGTAAATCCACTTGGCCAATCAACAAATGAAGAATTAAAATTACCAAATATAAATTTCCCATCATTAAAACTTGTATTTTTAGCAGTACCAATTGGTAAAGCAATGAAAAAGATTATAATTAAAGCAACATTAGCAATAATTGAAGTTGTTTGTAATTTTGAAACAGCACCAGATGAAAAGCAAGTTACTATAGTTTCTAAAAAGACCATTGCTACAAACAACCCATATTTAATACCATTTGTAATGTTAAAATCACCATCTTTACCAATGTAGATGGCAGCTAAGATTTGTAAGGATAAACCATAAGTAATTGAACAAACACCAGCAGTTAAAGCTAAAGAATTTGTACAACCAATAACAAATGAAGCTAAAGTTTGATATTTCTTTGGAGCATAAAAATGAGTCCAATAATAAAGACCACCAGAAGTTGGGATTGCACTTGACATTTCAGCCATTCCAACACCAATACACATGATAAAGAATCCAACAGCAAACCAACCCCAAACCAAACTAACAGGACCACCTTCTAAACCAAGGGCTAAAAGAGTAGCAATGGAAGGTAAAAGACCCATGATGGAGAATGCAATACCAAAGACTTGTAAAGCATTAAAGGTACGACTTAATTCTTCTTTATAACCAATCTCAGCCAACAACTCTACATCGTTATGAGCTTCTTTAGCATTGATATAAGGCATTGTAGCACCATTCTTTGAAGTGACTGATCTTAAGGACCTCAAGGACATAACATTATCCACAGAATTTTGTATAGATAATTCAGGTTTTGAAGTAAAGTCAGAAGTCAAGGCATCGCCAGAGCTTGATGCTTCTACTTGGTTATGGTTATGGTTATGGTTGTGAGCATGGTTGTGAGTATGGGAGGAGCGATCTATTAGCGTCATTTGCAGAACCTTTTAATACAAATTTATGGATGGTTTAATGATAAAAGGAGGATATGGGAGAGTATAAGTACTGGTTAAAGATTTTACTTTGTTTAATATCGGAATACAGGATCAATAGCAATTTGCACGGTTTCTTAAAGATGATCATTATATCATTGATTGATTATAGCCAACGCGATACGGTTAACTTCCCAGAATCCCAGCGAATGACTAGAGCACAAAAGCACAAAGCTACCCCGTAGAAATAGAAGATAACACACCCAGTCAGCCAGTCAGAGGCAGCTATTTCACAACCATCCCTTGAAGGCCATCTGCTCATAAACAGTGAAGAGTAGGCAGAAGCGACTCAGGTGAAAATTTATTTCGCCCTGAAGATTTTTTTGTGTCAAAATAAAAGAGGTCAAATTGCAGCAGCGGTGTTAAACAATCGAGTTTTATATATGCTGTTACATTGTAAGTTGTAACACTACAAGGACTGACATCTTATGAATCTATCAATGGATATATAGCTATGTAGTGCACTGGTATGGTAGTATAGTAGCCCCTCCCCTTGTCCCTTGTTCCTCAGCTGCTGAGCTCGCTGTTGTGCTGTTGTGCTCTTCCTGGCAGCGGCGTGCCGTTCGCTGGAGAGGGAGAGGGAGAGGGAGTCAGTTCAGGGAGGAGTCTGCTGGTATTCTGTTGGTGGGTGACTTGTCTACTTGACTGAGGACTCTCTCCTGGTGTCTGGCTGTCTGGCTGAATGTCTATTGTGTTCAATGTTCAACGTTGTTGTTGTTGTTGTTGTTGTTGTTGTTGTTGTCAGGGGTGCAGAGCTCAACGGTCGCTTCATTGTTCTGGCTGGCATGGACACCTCAAAAGCTCACTGAATCCTGATACCAGAGCACAGGCCATAGATAAGAAGCAGTAGATACTTTACAGTAGATACTAGAATAATAGAAAGTAGGAGTATCTCCACTCTCCAGCTCCTCTTTGGCTAGCACAAACTGCACAAACCACAGAGCACTCGAGCACTCGAGCTCTTCCTCGCTAGACTCGCTAGACTCGCTAGGCTGCTAGACTGCTAGACTGGGCAAGGAAATTGTGCGCGCGGGAAGTTTTTTGCTGCTGAAAAGCCGCTTGGAGCTTTCCCTGTTCACGCTACTCTTAGCTCTTAGCTGTCAACTCATCAACCAGACACCAAGTCAACTAGTTGTATTATCGTAATATCTATATAGAGGTGTATCATGTATCATCATTGTATAGTTGCTCATATCGACTCAATATAACTTATCCTGACTTATCAATGTGACAGCCGTGTCTAATATATACTAGCTCCAAAACCTTACCTACAATACGTCAAATTATACACATGATCAAAAATCAAACTAGCAGCTGGTACGAATGAAGTAGCTAGTAGAACAAAATACCATAAGTAGTAATACCAGAGAGTACTTTCAGGATAGACTGGGATATTAGAATTAAAAAAAAGATATGAAACAGCCAGCTGTCCAAAAATTAAACAATTTCATCAGTCTTTTAGATATATATATGTAAAAATATTGAGAAAATTGAGCTCAAGCGCCACTGAGCATGAGCTGGAAGCAAATCAACTTATAATATGAACAATATCTACAATTTCAACTAAGCAACTAAGCACTAACTGACTATCATATTCATGACCCTATATATATACACAGATACATAGATTATGAGCAGAAATACAAGATAATTAGCTTAATTTGAAGAATTATGATCAAATTAATTAATTATAATTAATTTTCATTAAATCAAAATAACTACAATTCTCTTTTTTTCTCATTACGTCTAGATAAATATTTGCAAATTTTGTGAAATTTTGTGACTGATTGCTTTTCGACTCAATAGACATCTATACATGTAGACATTGATAGATATAGGCTTCGATTAGTTATATTAGCATAAATCGCATTTCAATTTATATGTGAGCGAGACATAATAATCACCTGAAGTTAGTTATACAATAATAACAAGCGAAAAAAAAAAACAACATTTACCGCCCATATTGATTAAATATATTGATGATCTCGCAGCTCAATATCGTCATCTACATATTATACTGACCTGTAATAACTATACTTATTCCAGCCGTACAGTGATATAAAGTAATATATGATAATTAGTGTTAATAATAAATGTACATCTATATAAGTTACTACCCATAACAATAACCAACTCAAGTCAAGTGATCCTCTAATTACTTCCCCAAAAATTTATACCAACAGCTATGTCAAATCCATTGTCAAGCTGATTATATTTCCAAAAAACGTCCGTCCCATCAGTATAATATATATTATCATAAAGAAGCACTAAGATTTACTTCCCTTATAACATTTCCATCTTCCATTCCATAATAAATCAACTTCAAACTACTTTTATTAATCTTTACTTTGACAAGTTCATTCTTTTTGTCCCATGGAATCATCTTCATATCATCAGTATCTTCCTTCAAGTCTGAATCACATTGTGTATCATCAACATCTTCAAGTATATTACTCTCACCGACGTCTAGTTCCTGATTATCATTAGCGACATTACCATTACCAGAATCAACTTGAGAATCCTTGACTGTAGGTGTCTCCACTTTAACCATACTATTCGGTGTCAAAATTACAGTATTCTTTCGAAGACTTTGCCCTTGATACTTATCCGTAAAGTCAACTTCACCTGAAGATGGTGTAACAAGCTTCCAGATAATAGATCTTTTGCCTAAATAGGGATCTTTGTCAGATAAATCTTCATTGTATTCAACTTCTTCAAGTTGATATCTTTCCCAATCGTTGATCTTGACAAGATTCCCAAAATTTATAATAGACCATAATTTGTTATAATCCCATGATATTCTTATTGGATTATTTAAAATCTCATTAGAGATACGTGATTCTTGATCTGGAAATTTGTTATTGATCCATGTCTTTTCAGATTTTAAATATTTCAAGATCTCATTATTCTTTATATCTTGAGTAGATGGAATATGATCCTTATAATTGATAACAAACCTAACATCGCAAAATTCTCTTTTGAAATCAATTGATTCAATGTTATTTGAACTAGAGTTAGAATAATCACCTATCAGCAATAACGTAATATCTTCATAATTATCACCTAATGTCATGAATTTCCCACTAGCCATTGATAAATCAAAATCATCTTCTTCATCAATAATTCTATCATCAATTTTTTTTTCATTCTTATGATTTGTCTTGGTATTAGTCATGCTGAAATAAGAGCTTAAACTTGGTCTATTGCTCTCAGTGGAGAATCGATAATAATATTCAGTTTGAGGATCCAAATTGTCCAATTGTAATTTGACGGTATAGTTTATTGATTTTGATGTATATGTTAATCCAGATTGTATGATATTTTGAAATTTATTATCTTTTGAGACTTGGAAATTCACTGGTATCAATTCTTCAACATTCGTTATTGAGTTATAACTTCTATTAAGTGTCTTTGGTCTTGACTTGATGGTCTTTTTGTTACCTTTAGATCCTAAAGAATCTTCTTCAAAAGAATTCTTTTCATTATTTATATCAAGCGTAATACCCATTTCAGTACCTTTCTGTTCATTGTCAACCTCATAAATTTTAAACTCATCACCATCTTCACTATACTTAGAAGGTGCTATTTTCGTCCACAAAATGACAGAGTCCACTGTGGGATCACCAGAGGCAACACCGTAATTAAATATGTAATTCTTTGTATTTGAAACCAGAGATGGTGTTGTGATACTTCTTGTTGGGTCCATAGCAAAGTTTAGATTAGGGAATTGAATGGGTATGCTGACAATACAGCCCTTGTGCCAAGATAAAAACTTACTGAAAGTCCATACGTACACCAATAGTGTTTTCAATAGTATGAATATCTGCATAGTTAATAGTATTTATTGTTGTGTGGTTGAGATATATCTCTTCTCTTCAGAATGTGATGGGGTTTGGAATTTGCCACAATTTACAATTGGTTCGATCTATTTCTTTCTATTAGGCAAGGCAGATAGGTTGCAAATATTATGATAGCTTAATCAGCCTAATAACTTAATGATTGTTGGAAAGTGGGATATTGTGGTGTGATAACACTGATCTCTGGATGTTGAGTAGAATGAATAGGTAACAAGTTGTTAATTGAAATCCCACATGTACTATTACTATTTCATTTTTTTTTTAAATTTTTAATTTGCGGACGGATTGGGTAATTGCCGTTTTGGGTGATTTCTTGATTTGAAGTTTGAAGTGCACTTTTGGATCTTGGTAGGAGATACTGAGATACTACTTGTTTGTCACTTGTTACTTCTTGTCTCAATGCTTATGTGTCATAACAGAATGCGAACCAGTGCTCGAGGCTTTTTGTCCTTCTGTAACTTGCTGGAAAGACTGAATGAGCATAAACGAAATCCTAGAATGTACATGGAATCTCTTCTGTCTAGCAATTGAAGCTCGACATCACAACATTGCAACTCTCAACAAGGCAGGAATGCAGGAACCGTGAAGGACTCAATATGGATTATATGATCAGCGTTCTAATTAGAATCTACAGTCTAATGTGCACGTCAAGCTGTTATTTGTTTCGCCTTACTCGATTTTAACACAAACTGACCAATTTGGAAGAACTTGAGACCTCAAGAGTCAACAAACATGCATTGTATGGGGATACAACAGGGAATATGAATAAGGTACCAAGGTACCAACCTATGAAGCTCAAATGTCCTAGGTTATGATTATATGATTATAGGGCCCTGAACCCTGAAACACTTGCCGAATTGGTTGAAGACATGATTCTACTTTGTGTAATGTGTAATTGCACTATTGCACTATCATGCTATGGATTCAAACGTTCATACCCTGGTCCCTTACCTATTTGCTGGTTTTTTAGGTTTTAAAATCATTGGATGAGGATTCTATGATTTAGAGTTACAAGGAAATTGTCGATGTTGTAATGAAGTATAAAGAAACTCTAGCTTACAAAATTGAATATAAAAGAAGCTGTGTTTCCTTCTTTAATTCTCGTTCCTGACAGGATCTAGTACACTATCAACATCAAAATTAAAACTGTCAAAAAAGATTCAAATTATGAGATTCAACAATCAATTCCATTCATTAATCGTCTGGTTATTTCTTGCCATCAGTGTTCATTCATTAAAGGTGACTGATATCAAAACTGTTACTACCGCCATTGAAGCCACTGCTAATCCATCCTTATGTCAATACCAAACCCAAACCACTTCTATTAACGGTGCTGCTTTCCACGCTTACTACACTATCAACGAAGATTATTTCTACAAATCTACTTTAATCGGTGATATTGAATACAGAAAGTTTGTTGTTCAATGGTATTTCCAATTTGATGATCCAAGTTCTCTTGAAATTATTGATTTCAAAGCTTATAGAGAAGGAATTTACATGAAAGATATTTCTGCTGATGTTAATGTTGAAAAGGGTCAACTTCAATTCAATTATACTGTTGAATTCCAAGAATGGTTGTATCAAACTGCTCTTGTTGATTATTGTTCAAGTGAATGGGTTGCCTTTGATTTCATTGTCAAAGCTAGTGATGGTGTTAAATGGAATTATTTGTTGTATACCGATAATGTTGGTTCTTCTATTGTTAATTCGATTGAAGGCATCTTCTGTGGTATCTCTGAATTGTTCGATGATTGTCATTTACACACACAAACATTAACCTTTGATTGCATGAAGACCTCAAACTCGTCAGAGGTTTGTACCTGATTGTTTTTTGTTTCAGGTCGAAGCTGATCATGATCAATATTGTCGTTGACATTTTGGATTACAGCTTATTATATAGTGAATAAGTCTCTTGACCATCGGCTATATACATAGTTGATATTTATATGCTATACTAATTATTACACCAACAATTGCGTGAATATACCCATTAATAAACGCCAAGTTTTTAACGCAGCTCATACGCCAATTTGTAATGTATATATAATGAACCAGTCTCATCAGATGTATACAGACGCTACCTGGCTTACTAGGCAAGTTATAGAAGATCTTTGCATCATATTATTGATATCATGACACGTCCTCAGTAATTCAGATAACCTATTTGATAACGCATAGAATTAGAAAATGAAACTAGTTATATAACGCGTCTGCTGATTACTAGTGAGGCAAAATCGACTGTGTTTTGACACCTAGCTATGTGTCACATTCATTGTTACGTTATCATGATCGAGAAAGCTTTGAAGTACAGAACCCATTGTCTGCGCAACAACATTATTACCTTGCAACGAAGATGATATGATTGTTTGTGCTATGTGCTAATAAGAGAACAGCCCCCGTCCACTGTCCAGCGCTATAATTTCATCTTGCTTATGATAATTCATGGTGAAGATCACAAACGGGTTGATATATTCAGTCTTTTTATCTCTTGATTTCTCATGCTCCCTCCATCAGAACTTCAAAGACAAAAAGTTAGCACGATACTGTTGAACTCATGTCCTTAACCACTGACCATGATTACTGATCATGAGATAGATAGATATATACATATGTTGACTAGTAATATTCCCAATCTCCCATCGATGCGACAATACTTGCAAGTCGTGGTTGTGGCTCAAGGGACGCATAGGGCGAAAAGATACCAGAATTGCAGATATCAGTTACGCTTTTAACTTACGCGTCTTTGATGGAGTCATAATGTCATATACTAATACATATTACATAATAAACGAGAGCGAAAATTATCTTTATCTTCATTCAAGAGGCAAATTCATAATGAATCATGATAGATGATAGCAGATAAACCTTCCTTGATCCGATTGATCATCCTTGACATATATATATTGGAAGCTTTCGCTCTTGCAAAGATCAAATACAAATATTATATTTAATTTATTGACTTCTAATATCTTACTAACCTTACTCATCAATAAAAGAGATTTGATGTTGTCCTGCCATTGATCAAGTGAATATATAAACAGTCTTTGTGTCTTTTCCACTGTGTGCAATCATGTTGAAAATTGCTTCAAAAAGGGAGAGATAAGAGCGGCTGAATGAAGACGACCGGGGAGTTGGACTTATTTAGCCGGGGTGAGACTACAAAACGGGGACTAGTCCAGGGATACTAGCCTAGGCTAGGACTTGTCTACAAACTGCGGGTAACGGTGGTTATCGTGGTTGACTCACGTCTATCGGACCAATCAGCGGCCGGAGAAAGCGGTTCCGGTACGCCCAGCAGCAAGGACCGGTCCGGGCCACAGACGAGTCCAGGTCCGGCCACGCCCTACGCACAAAAAATTCACCACAGAGCAAAAAGCACTTCCAAAGAAACTGAAGCAAAGGACGCTCAATAAAAACACACCAACAAGAGGCTACCAAATTTCAACTTCCATTTGAATTCACAACCCATCTCCCACCTCCCATCATTGACTGATACCCAAGTTCATTTCTTTTTCAAACTAATACCACTTCTTCCCTTCCAGAACTGAACAGTTATTTTTTGCTGGCAAGACTTAATTCCATTCAGTATAAGGATTTAGAAGAGTACATTTATACCAACTGTATTTCAATAAGCAATAAGAAATCAGATTACCACAACTTCAACAAATCATAACCACTTAAACAAACTTTTACGTTGTCGAGCTTTCCATTTTTAATTCGCAGTCAATACTTTAATATCCTTGAACAAACTTTGAACAACAAACTACAAACACTTCACCCTGAAAATTTTGAAGGATGAATATGCTAACGATGATGAATGACGACACCAGTGCTGAAGCATTATGGAAGATGTATGCCAGAGCAAAGGCCTCGCTACCTTATAAGGAAAGAATGCAGAACCTGACTTGGAGGATCATGAGCCTCAAATTAATGCAAACTGGACGTCTTAACAACAGAAGAGGATCCATGATGAATGGTTCCTCTCTTAAAAATACCAATGACCTATTCTCCACAAACTCTAGAAACAACACCAGCAATGGGTTTCAGCCAATCATTGATAATTTTGACTCGAATAGAAACAATTCATTGGGAACTGATGAATATTTGAACATTCCAGACCTCTCAAACAACAACTCTCCTGCTTTGAGACCTGTTGGAAATCAACCTTCAAACTTGACCAAATACTTGTCATCTGCTGCTGCTGCTGCTGCTGCTAATATCAACATCAACAACAACAACAATAATGCCAAAATCAATGACAACTCGAACAAGCTATCAAACAACGTCAATGATCCAACTTCTGATGATTTCGACTATGTTGCCCATATAAAGCAAATTGGACAAGAAGAGAGTACCATGAGAAACTTGAATGGCAACCATGATCAAATGGATTCTGGGCTTGCAACGCTACACAATTCATATTCATCAACCCATAATATCCCAATACACCAATCAGCTAACAACCACCACATTATCAACACAGCCAATATCAGTAGCACCAGCATGAACAATATCAACAACTCCAGTATATCTGACAACCATAACACAAGAATGTCAATGACTGCCCTCAGTGGTGCTAATTTTTCTTCATCCTACATTAATTCACCTTCTCGTGAGTTGAACAATTATCTGGACCCATTGGATACCATTTCACATTCATTTGAGCCTCCATCAACGTTAGGAGTTCAAACAGCTTCTAATTTCCAAGACCCTAATAGTTTCATTTCGAACATATATGGACAGTCTCCTTCAAACTCTTCAACTGCATCACAGACACCAACTTTAGCCAATGAAGCTTCCTTTTTTGATAACTATTTCACCAATAATGGCGGTGCGGGTGGGACCAACTTGAATAACAGTGTAAGAGGAAACACAACATCAGAAAGTTATGCCAGTACATTGAGAAAGATACCGTCCGTCTCCAATTTTTCAAACTCATTCAATGATAGTTTCTTGTTGAAGAACAGACCAATACCATCAACCCCATTAACGACTGATGACTCAGAGGATACGAACATGACTGATACCCCTAATACTTATGCATCGAATCCAACACTTCCAAACTCTGCTGGTTCCAGAAGACCTTCAAGTGCAACAATCAGAAAGCCATCAAAGCCAAAATTGAACAAGAAGACAAAGTCAACCACAAATTTGGTCACTATGCCAGTGCCTCCAACTTCTAGTAATGGGGATGTTACAAAATGTACCAACTGTCATACCCAGACAACCCCATTATGGAGAAGAAACCCAGAAGGTCAACCATTATGTAACGCATGTGGGCTGTTTTTGAAATTGCATGGTGTTGTTAGACCATTATCATTAAAGACAGATGTCATCAAGAAGAGACAAAGAGGTTCGAATGCTGGCGTTGCTGCCCCTGGATCTGCTTCAAGTGCTGGTATTGGAAGCGGAATTTCTACTCCAACATCTGCTAAAAACACACCATCGCCATCATCTCCAAAGCCAGCTGTTGGCAAACCTAAACCAGCAAACGACAAGAAGGTAAGGCAATACTCGAAGAAGAAACAATCATCCACTCCAACTGGAACAGCTTCATTTTCTCAACATGGTGTGGTTTCTCATAGTGGTAGCTCAAGCAGCTTGCATCAACAGTCCAATACTCCAGGATCATCTGGATTCAATTTGCCTGACCTGGATACAGATATGAACACGAATATGACAACTAATAGCTTCAACCTTCATGACCAGATATCAGTTCATAGTAATGGGGTCATGGATAACGAATTTACTTTCAATGATCCAACATCTGGCTTTGATTTCAATCCAGCGTTGTCTGGTTTTGATAACCACGGTGGAAATAGCATTGCCAACACCAATATGACATTGAGCAACTCTAACCCAAACAGTATCTCAAACATGGGTAACAGCAATGCCAACAGGTTGAACTCCATTAACAATAATAACGGTATAATGCATTCATTTGGCACAAATGAGATGGATCTGGATCTTCCAGTGGACCCTTTGAGTGCTGTAGGTCCTGTCCTTGGATCTAATGTTCCTAATAACGGGAATTCTAACCAAGGTGGCCAGAACTGGGAATGGCTATCGATGGAGTTGTGAGTCCGGTTTGAAACTGGATCACACGAGCTTTTCTATGCCTCCATGCAGTTACTATTTTTTTACTTCTCCATTTGATAATAAGCTACTGCTACTGAACATTTGTTTTTGTTGATGTTTTATGATTTTTACTTTGTTTGTGTTACGTCAAATTGTTATTATGCTGCTGTTTTTATATATTTTATATACTGGTTGACAGATTATCCATGTTCCTGTCATTAGATTCCACTGCCTCTAGAAAGCTCTTTTTTCAATTTTTTGTTTATCCTATTTTTGCCAATAATATGTCATGAAAGATACAATAACTTTCACCTCTGCTCTGATCCAGACTTATGCTCTTTTTCTTCTTTCACATCTTCACAATTGAGTTTACGGAACGGGATGGTTTTGTCTGTATTCTTTTCTTTTCAGGGTTGGTTTTTCAGATATACGTTTCAACTAATATAATGATTAATCATCCACTTCTCACCCAAATAATTTAACAAATCTTCTACACTGATATCACTGTTAGAATGATGTTAATTTTGATGTAAAAGTCATACAGGCTACTAGGCATACAACTCCATAGAACATCGTTTTGTAAGCCTCATTGGCCAAAATTTCAAAGGTCCACGCTAAGTATTACGAGCTGCTATTATTACGACATTCATCCATATAACAGTTAGCAGCTTAAGCAGCTGCTATTGCGGTATACCACATATACGTTAATAAGATACCAGTACATATCGATTCTCTTATATTAACTGCTAATTTGAAAGTACCTCTGAAATATTCACTGTTCAAGGCGTTTTCAACGCACCACTCCTCTGCTTCTTGTTTATCGGCTTATTTGGTTCTTCTTTGACTATGTTGGATCCAGAATGTTCGTTCAGTAACTCTTCCTCTTTGTTGGTAGTATCAGCATCTGATTGTTTATTCACCTTTTCATCATTACTTTCATGCTCTTCAGGGCCCATTTTATCACCGGCGCTATCGCTTTGCTCACATTCTTTCACAGTATCTGCTTGTTTGATTTCCTGCGGTGGCAAATCATTTTTCTCTTTCCTAATCCTTAATAGCTCTTTTGTAGTATCTGCAAACCCATACCTACTCGATGTCACTCCTAATATATTACCCATACTAGCAGACTGTAAGATATCAATATGTGTGCTGACAAACTCGCGGACATCAAAAGAATTGGGTATAACGAATCTGGTATTTTCTGTTACTTTCTTGTGATTTCTGTTCTGCAACTCTTTCTTCTCTTTGTTCGACCTAGAAGCATATGCATTTCTGAAAAACCCGTTTTCTGAAACATCATTTCCATTACAACCATCACCAAATGTTTTCCTGGACTCCCTCTTTGTATTATGATCAAAAGGTGACCGACTAGAAGTAATACCATATCTCCCGGAATCTTGCTCTCCCATACGCTCATCAAAATCTCCCAACTCTTCATCTGTATCACTTCCATAATCAAATTCTGGTCTTCGACGTCTACCAGAGTTTTGAGTCATTAATTTGAAGTACTCTTTTGGATCAGATAACTTTCTGACTGTAGATATTCCTTGTGAAGATGTATCTCCATGATCAGCGCTTCTCAGGCCTGTACCCTCTTTTTCTTTACCTTCACTCTTGCTAGTAATATGATCATTGCTATCTTCCACAGGCTCCTCCTCTTCTGCTACTGGGTCATTATTAGTTTTTGCAGGATCATCTTCACAATCATGGGGTTCAGTATCAACTTTATTCGCATCGCCAGAACCAGTATGTGAATCTGGATTTGTCGTTGTTGCCATCGGAGTAGGAGCTCGAGGCTCTGGCGCTGCACCAGAGCTATAAGAATTGGGATCATCAAAATTATCGTCAATGGGAAGGCCGTCATAAGCATCATAAAACTTATAGTCTTCAAGACCAGGGTCATAACTAGCTGATTCTTGGATGGGCGTGTCATCTGGATTGTCGAGGTCCTCTGGATTGTCGAGGTCCTCTTGCAAGTCTGGTTCAGTACAGCCAGTTTCAATTTTGTCATCATTTGAGGCTTTTACCTCACTTTCTTTATCTCCAGCCTTCTCTTTCTTATTGTTTAAATTCGTTTTCCACGAAGCCTTTGTTGAATTCTCCGTCCTCCCCATACTCAAATACAAAAAGGTAGTTAGAGCACTTGGTAATTTGAGCGCATCCGATAACAATATCGGTTGAAGTAGAAGTAAGCTGGAGAACGACTGGAGGCGTTGTAGATAATTGTAAACAAGTATAGATTGAGACAATGGTGGGTGTTCTACCGTGAGCCCATCTTGGTTCACAGTACAACTTTCTGACATTATCTGTTGTATCAAGCTAGTTGGCCCTGCGTCAACACTGTTTGAAATCAACCGCTCAAGATCATGTGCTCCGGAACACTTGGCAATCATTTGAAGTTCGAAAATTAACCCAGAAAAGACAGGAGCAAACGATGGGTTCTTCAACAATTCATCAAAAGAAAACTCTTCAAAGGTAATTGACAACAACTGGACCGAAATCATTGATATACATCGATACCAGATTAGAGAGCAGAAGCTGATATTCCCATCTGGTTCGTTTTGATATCTTTTCACTTTCAAAGCAGATGAGCCAAGTGGGTTAGGTGACAGCTCCATAATATTGATTAGGGTGTCTAGATTCGTATCTGGCGACTTATTTTCAATACAATCTTTAGACCTCTGAATGTGTTTGTCAATAAAACTGGACGCCACGTAGTTTTCCAAAGCAAAAGACGAATATCCAAACAACACGGAAACTGTTTCTTTCTGTATATGATAGTTTCCATCTCCACTTATCTTAATATCACCATCAATAAGACATGATATGCTTGTACATTCAGGCAACTCCTCATTTGAGACAATTTCAAGCAAAACACCAGGTGTAGCATCAATGATAACAAGTGTCTCTTTATTTGTAAACTTCTTGATTGCTGATAATGAATTTCTAAAGCTGTCAAAGTCTACTGGAGAAATTATGACTATATCTAGAAATAAGCCATCGGTAAGAAGCTCTGGTAACATATTTATACCACCAATCAAGTTTTTCACAGCGAATGTCACTTTTGAGTCAGAGTTGCTCCATGTATTTTCTGACTCCATATATGTGGAAATAAAGAATAAGTCCAAATTCACCTTTGAATTAATTTCTGAAAGGTTTTTCAAAGTCTCATCTTCATTGACTTCAGTGTGCTCTGGAACATTCTCGTCATGCCCGTCCGCAGTTTTGTTATTGTCAGTCAGAGTAGCTTCCGCTTTGTCTGTACTTTCAGCACTCTCTGTGCCTTGATTAGCTTCTCCTTCAGCTGTAGTTGGCTTTGTTGTATTTGGAACTGGATCAACTGTGGGCCTGTATAAATCTCTATACGACAATAATTTCAAAGCAAATAACTGAGTGGCACAACTATCACCAACTTGAAGCAAAACACATTGAGATAGTCAGTTAGTAAATCATTGATTGGCTGGCTTGCAGATATATAGAGATTGGAATAATGGTATTATCACAAACTAATTATAGCGTTGAGTTTCTTGGACATTGCATTTCTAGTCCTCTAGAGGGATTTTAGATGGACTATTGGATGGTAAGAATAAGGGATAGCAGCTAAGTGATAACTGAGTGGTTACAGAAGACAATCCAGCAGCACAGACTCAAGGATATCTAACCTTGAAAATAAGACTCAGACTTCCTTTTGTATTGTTAGAGTGATTTAAGATCGTTCAGCTCAATTTTAATTCCAGAGGCGCCAGTTTTGAAGCCGCCAAACACAAAAACTCGAAAAAACAAAAATATCAGAAACACCCTGACACCAGGGTTAACTACATCTTAGCAATATGTCAAAGCTATTAGTACTATAAGGGGGACATCTCGCAGTTTGATTCTCAATGTTCTATTAATAACACACGAAAGTGAATATCCACACTAATTAATGTGTCTACACATTTAGTATCATAATGTCAAAGGTATCACCAGTTATTTAGCAGTAGTCATATAGCTGCAACAGTGATCATATGAGTTGGGTTGGAAATAGAAAGTAACGCACCATATATGACATCTTTATGTGTTTATAATTTTCGTATAGATTCCGATTGCTCAAAAAGATCAACTAATTAGTTTTTTTAGAGCAGGTTGACTCTGAAACATAGACTCTATCATCACCGTCACCTTCAACAGTAGCCTTTATCTGTTCCATTTTCTCAATCTGAATTTCCCATGTCTGTTTACTCTTCTTCTTGGATCTATCAAATAATTCTCTGTCTGGTTCTCTATAACTGTTACCAATTCTGTCCCACAAAGTGGTAAATTGACCATAGTTATAGTTGAAGTATAAGTGGTGAACAGTATGACAAGCAGCACCATTGATGATAGGATCATTGGCCATGTATTCACCATCGTGGATCATAACTGTCCAAAAGTTGACGAATGTGAAAAGCAACAGATAACTCATTTTGTGTAGTGGGAAAAGGAATGGATAGATATGATAAGGTAATGATTGAGCATAACCATCAACAGGGTGGAAGGCATGTGAAGCATATGGAGTAGTGACTAACCATTTATGATGTGGCTTGTGCAAAGCTCTATAAAGTTTTGGCCAATGTAGTGCTCTATGAATCAAATAAATACCAAAATCAGTAAACATAATAAAGGCAGGGTATTGCAAAAAGATCGACCACCAACCACCTTTAACTGATTCAACATCCCAATATAATTTTGAGTAACCCTGTAGTTCAATCAAAAACCATGGAACAGTAAGAGATACCATCACTGGAATTGATGTGACAGCTTGATGTATTTCTAATGACATTTGGTTTTTCAAGTATCTTGGATGATTGAAGATGGCCTTGTCAAAGATGAAGACATAACTTAGAGTAGCAACACCTAGATATAGAATCCATCCAAATATCACCATAATGATAAATAGAGAGATGGCTTGTCTAAACAAGTTTGATCTTGGTAATAAAGAGGCATTTGTAGCAGCTGTTGTCTTGAACCATACAGGTATATGTCCGTAAACCTCAGCAGCATGTGAATTAGCAGTGGTAAGATCTGTTAAAAATTTTCCTAACGACTGAGCATCATTCACTAATTTTGAGCTTCTTGTTCCATCACTTGATAAGAAGTCGATGAATGTGTTGTTGTTCCCTAAAGTCAATGATTTTTGCAAAGATTCCGGTATTTTGGAGGTCAGGGAAGCTGGAAAAAGATATGAGTAGGCGTGGTCAAGTAAGTATGCATCAGCAAACTCCAGTACGAGATCCATGTTGAGATAGCAGATGTGTCTTTGTCGTTGATAGCAAAATGTAGTTGATGAGAAGTTCAAGGGAAGAGAAGACAGGAGAAAATCAAGAAGGTATTTATAAGGTGGTGTTTTTATTTTCGTTTACTTTTTTTTTTCTCAAACGACAAACGACAGGAAAAGTTTTAAACGACGGTCGTTTAAGAATCATGATGGATTTATGGTGTGTTTTGTTAACACGACGAGCCTCGAGGCCAAATCATGAAATCATGGGGTGGGCAGCTCAGTGTCGTCAGCAGTGAACTTGGTGGTACCAGGCACCAGATATTAGAAGGACCACAGTACACCTTCGCTGTTGGTTGATCGTAGTCTGTAGTCGCTTGTTAAGCTGTAGTCTGGAAAGGTAAACACGAGAACTTAACTCCAAACAACAAACATGACAACATGAGCAGAGATCGGACATCTGACCATTATGCTAACAGTGGAGTGGAATGGTGGGAGCCAACGTAAGTTTTGACTTGAGGACTACAATCTGCCAACGCTCTCATGGTTGAAACTTGAGAATGGAACGATAGCTTGTGGTTTAAAGTTTTGAGCTGGGTAAATGAAAAAGATTAGATCAACAACGGTTGAATGATCTGGATTTCGCATTGTTGGTAAAATTGTATTGTATAATGTATAATCAATGATCAGTACATCAAATATCTAAACACTTGTTCACTCTCTGGTGGCACGGAAATAATCTGTTACTCGATCTGGGCCACCGTCATAGTAGTTTCTCAGTTCCCTTTCCAAGTCTTCCCATTTAGGTCTGTTCAAGTCACCTTCATTTCTGTCACCTCTAGTAACCAAATCACGTCTTATCCATTCTAATGCCAATGGGTGTAAACTTTGAACTGATGCAATGTTAAAGTGATCTTCATCTGTGATGTTTATAACAGGTTGTTCAAGATTATACTCTATATCATCACCATCAGCACCATTGCTCCCATCAAATTGAACATCTTTTTTATAGTCTAAAACGTTAAGCAATTTACCACTTTGGATATGAGCAACATGCGTTGGCCAGTGTCCCAACCCATCAAATATATGAGTAGCATAAACAATTGAACATTCTCTGATTTCAGTTTCATGCTTGAGAAAGGACAACAACCTAGATCTCACTAAAACGTCCAAATCCACCGTCACTTCGTCCAATAATAAAACTTTCCATGGTTTCAGCAAGCCCATAACCAACTGAACCCTTCTTCTCTCTCCATCACTGACTTGATGCATTTTCCAAGATAGATCAACATCCAATAACTCAATAAGTTGGTCCCTTCTATCTTTGAAAGCAACTCCACCAACCGAATCAATCAACACTGTCACAGGTATGTCCCTTCTTACTATAGGATTAGATGCCCATTCGGTTCCCAGATAAGTGGTAATCTGATTAGCATCTGAACCACCTCTAAAGGGATCATTACCCCCTATGCTAATTTTCCCAGCAGTAGTCAATGTTTTACCAGCAAGAAGTTTCAAAAAAGTTGATTTCCCTGCACCATTAGATCCAATCAACAAGGTTCTGGATCTCCATGGCAACTCAAGGGAGATATTAGCAAGACCAACTTTACCATTACTAAACTTATAGCTCAGATGAGATGTTTCAATGGCAGACATGATGACTTACTTAATAAATTTCTAATGTATTGTTGAATCGTGACGCCTGCGCTGTTGATTTCTTTGAATTCTTTGAATTGAGAATAGTCGTGACAACCCTGCAGTCAAAGTGTTTAGGTGACTATAATGTTAGGTTTTGAGATAATGCCAGCACTGGTTAAGCAAGATCCTCCAATGAATACGTTGATATATAGTAAGGGGTAAGGGGTAGCTTTGTAACCTTTGTAAGTATTTTATATTTTGTTTTTCGAGAAAGCGAAGAAATATTCAAAAATTGTAAAATGGTGAAATGACAAACTGACAAACTGATAAACTCAAGGTAAACACAGTAAAAACAACCATAATATCCTAATAGCCACTCCAATCGGTGAACAATGAGCTCTTTGGACAACGATATACTAGAAGCAGAGGTACCCTTGGTGGACGAAGAAGAGGAGGAAGAGGAAGACGAGGAGGATGAAGAGCTAGACGAGTTGGAAAAGGAAAACGAAGACCAAGATGATGGCGACGATGAAGACGACGATGAGGATGAGGATGAAGAGGAGGAGGAAAATGATGACGACGACGACGATGAAGACGAGGAAATGGTGGACGCCGAGGAAAACTTGCCAGAAGAAGCAGGTGATGAACAGGCATTGACACTGGAAAACTCAGCAGTTGATCTTATAGAGACAACATCAACAACGAATACAGATAATTCCCCTATAAATATTGCAAAGAGTCCTGCTACAACCATTGATAATGCTGGTAAATCAATTGAAGAGAGTGGAAACCCGGATAAATCCTCCAAAGATCAGAATCTTCCACAAATAGACGATGGTGATGCTCAAATGCAGGATCAACAACCAGAAGCTGAAGAATTGCAAGAACCACAAGACGATGAAACCAAATTGAGGTCTTATTATAATAAACTTCACCTGAGTGCTCAAATGGCTGAAGGGTATGAAATAAATCCCACAGTGGCTATCCCATATGGCGCAGCAACAAATGCTGTCGCATTATCTGGATCTTCAAGATGGTTGTTCACAGGTGGTGATGATGGGTACATAAGGAAATATCATTTTTTTAGCTCAATTGATGGTGAAGTTCTATTGACAGCAGCACAAAAACATGCCTTTGTTGACTCTATATCAAATAATGGTGCTCTGATGGGTTTTTTTGAAAATGAGATTCCAGTCAAAAGATCTTCATTAACTTCAAAGGACTATTATGAACCTAAATTATCCCCAGTATATTCCATTGCTGTTGAAAAAAGATGTCTTTGGCTATTAAGTGGTCTATCTGAAGGCGGAATCAATATGAACTCTATTAGACAATCGGAAGGAAGTATAATACATCATTTCAAGAAGCATACAGAGACCGTATCTGTTTTGAGATTAAACCAGGAGGAAAATAAGTTCTTATCGGGAAGCTGGGACAAAATGATATATAATTGGGATTTGAACTCAGGAAAAGTTGTCAATTCATTCAAAGAGTCAACTGGTCAAATCAGTTCACTTGAATATAGACCCGTAGGTGGGGTGGAAGTGTTGCAATACCAAACTGAAAAAGATGATGATTTAGATTCCCTGTTCGGAGATGAAGATGAAGAAGGAAATAAAACCAATAATGGATCAGCTAAGAACGATTCAATAAATCAAGACAACCTAAATTCAAATTCAATGGCCAACCATAACGAAAATAGCTATGAACAAAGGTTGAGTGATAATATATTTTTGTCATCAGCTATAGATGGTACGGTTAATATATGGGATGTTAGAACCAACCAACCTGCTCTGAAAATAAAATGTCCTAAGGGAACACCACCATGGTGTGTTTCTGCATGTTGGTCCCTAGACGGTGATTATATATACGCTGGTAGAAGAAACAGTACAGTGGAAGAATTTTCCTTAAAGATGCCAATAACTATTGGGGGTGAATCTAAAGCATCCAAAGTTATGAAGTTTCCAACAGTTTCAGGTCCCGTTACCGTGGTTAGACCTCTAGCCAACGGTAACCATATTTTGTGTGCTTCTTATGACAATATTAGAATGTATGATTTAAGGTTACACAGTGAGAGCCACAAAAAGACACCATTCTTGATTGTTCCAGGTCACCATGGTGGTACCATTTCAGATGTTCAGTTTGATCCAACTTATAGATTCATGATTAGTACCAGTGGTAATAGAGGCTGGTCAGGCACAAGTACTGAAACTGTCTTTATTTATGAAGTAGGTTGGCTGAATTAGATTATTTTGCCGTTTCAATATATACAATACTTGATATTACTTTTGAATGGGAACTCAGTGATGATGATATAAAGTAGCACAAGAATAGATTTATACAGAAAGCAGAAAGCCAACACCAAATTACCACGAAACTAAATTCATCAAATATGATCTAAGAAATTAGGGGTACCGAAAAACAATAAGGAAAGAGCAAAACAGAGATAGATAGCAAATAATAGGAAAAAAACAAACATGGATATCGTCAACATCATGGTGAATATTATCTTCAGAAACGATTGGACTTATAAACCTCTAGTAAATATATCACGAATTGGCTTTATTGACCCAATGTTATTGACAGTATGATGAAATAATGTGAGAATTTGATGATTGAAAGCATGAACATTCTCCGGTTTATGGTATAGCATATTCACTGCGATACTCAAAATACCTATCGTCAAAGATAATGTCAATATGTTCTGGTTTCTTTTGCTCAATCCCAAACTTGGTACTATAAATGATTTTCTTCTCTTCAAAGGTGTAGGCTTCTTATTGCTGACTTTCGATTCTTTGATTTGCTCATCCAAATACAGATTGAATGGAGAGTTATTCCGTTGAAACTGGAGTTCTTCAATTGGAATATTTGATGAAGAAGTAGCATGCTGAGATTGCGCGGATGTTGTCTTCAAAACACTAAACTTGCTTAACTTCTTCAAGCATGAAATGGAATTTGGTGGGAATTTTTCCATATATAACGTGGTATCCTTCAAACCTTCAGTTATCTCTTCTGGCCCAACATCATCTAATACTTTAGATAAGATATTATGTATAATATCACGTTTCACAAAATCATCCATATCTGATATTGTTGTAAATTTTTCTATAAGTGCATCTTTCTTTCTCAACATGATGGCAGTGTACAAATAAAAGACACATATAATGGACTCATTGGAAATGATGTAATCAAACACATTACAAATGTTTTGAAAGTTCTTCACATTATGTGAAAAAAGTGTTATTAATGGTGATATTGCATAAAACGGTTCGATATGGCTCAATTCAAACTGTTCAGAAAATTCGCTATCAATCTTGGTTACCAACTCAGGTAGTATTTGCAACATTTGTACAGATGCATCTAGATTTGGCATCATAAAATCTCTCAAATGGCACAACGTGAACAATTCGACATTCTTATAACACTCTTCCACGTCATCCTCAAATACTAGTAGAAAAACCGTGCATATATCATGATAACCTTGGTAATATGATAACTGAGGATTAGTTCTCAAGATTCTAATGATCAAGTCGCTAAGCAGAGCTTTGAATTTTTTCTTTTGTGAATCTAGAATGTCAATTGGGTAATACACAAACGATCTTGTCACGTCTAGCTCCACTTGATCTTCATCTTTATGTCTTGGTAGAGTCTCCCACTCGTCGACCAATGTGTCCCTCTCATTAGAGTCTGATCCTGAACCAACATTGTCATTTTCTTCTTCAGCGGATAGATTTCCAATGCTGTCTTCTAAGGTGTCACTGGCTTTAAAAGATTTAGACGAGATGCAATCTGATCCCAGTAGTATAGGCCATATTTGCTTTCTAAAGTTCTCATTCACCAAACCTCCTTTCGTTCTAGCGATGTGCTGGAGGATGTTCAAATCATGGAGATCAATGGCAGTTTTCAAGCTCGTCTCTTTCAAGTTTTTCTGATTGATCTGTGGGTGGTTGATTGACTTCTCCAATTGAAGCGATAGGGTATCCCAATCGAAGACCTCAATGGTACTCATAATGGAGGTCAAAAGTTGTTATAACTTATGGATCGTAAGTAAGGATGATGAGATCGAATTCTGTTACTAGTTTTTGCTTGCTGATGGCCTCCTTTTTTGTTGCCCGAAAAACGGAAAAACACCAACAGCCGCAAAATATCCTAGGCAGACAACCTGCCTGGACTCTGAGCCTAGGGAGGACTTTCTAGGCTGGAGTAGATCTGCTGGTGGGCAGAAACTTCTAGTAAACAGAAAGTCAAATCAAACGTACAGCTGGTAGAGTTCAGTCAACAAGACACAACAGCTAGAGCAAACAAGGGAATCGTGCTCATCATCATGTCGAGGTTTGTGAAGGCTGGTCTGGGTGACCTGAGCTCTCAACAGAAACAGGAGGAAGAAGATCAAATTCAATTCAAGAAGGAAAAGGATGAGCAAGAAGCTTTATCACTTTATGACCAGATGAAGCTCAACTACATCAAGAAAGAACGAGTCTACGAAGCTAAAGTGAAGGAAAAGAATCAGGCACACAAAGTCAGTGAAAGAGAGCTGGAATTCTACAGAGAACTAGAGCAGAGAGAGTCAGAGAAGGAAAAGCTCAAGAGGGATGAGATAGAGAAAGGGTTGGCGAAATTTGAAGAGTATGTAAAACTTCATGATCACGAAATATAACTGGATGTCCAGCTTACTAACAATATTTAACTCACACTATAGATTGAAAAAGGTAACAGAGACAGAGACTGGTACTATTTCCAAGACAGAAGTGCCTGTTAGTGCTGAATTGCCTGTGCTTGTGAAAACTCTCAAGAGAAAGAATCCATCATCGTTGATTGGCGTGATGAAGAAAAAGACTACCTCACAGCCGATCATAATCACAGGGAGAGAACATCAACAGGACACGTCAATTGCTATTGAAGATACCAAACCCTCCAAGCAGCTGATCAACAGTTACTCCTCAGACCAGGACTCTGATTCTGATTAAAAAATACGAACACGTGATTTATGTGGCGTGTACCGTTTACTAGCTTTTTTTTTTTCGATGTTGAGAAAATGAAAAAATGCTGAAAAGCTCAAAGTGGGTACATATGCAACGGTTTGCAATCACTGACACACACATACAATGTTTGGACTTTTAAAGACATCCCGTCCATTTATATCGGCTACAAGAATTTTACTGGAAACAAGCCAGCCTTCATTTACATTCATAAGAGGTGCCAAAACCCTAAAGAAAAATTACAAATTGAAGACTAATAAATCAGCTGCTAAAAGATTCCAAATATTGGATGGTGGTGCTGCATTCAAAAGAGGTAAAATTGGAAGACAGCATGGTAATGTAGGTTGGAGTTTGAGTATGTTGAAAAAGAGACACAGTGGTAATGCTTTGAGTAAACCATGCCACAAAAATAGACTTCAAAAATTATTAGGTTTGAAGGGTTAGATCGCAGCATTTCACACAATTACACTAGCACATCAATCTGCCCTCTGTTGGTATTCACTCATATTGTAAATAAATTAGTTCATAATACATCTTTTTAATGTTGAAATCCTTGGTACAGTCTACTCAGATTGTTTTGTAAATGAATGTAGTAGATGAAAAGCCCAAATATCTCAAATCGATAGGTACGTAGGGAACCATTCAAGCTCTCATCTGCATGTGATTGTTTATAAATTTCCATATGATGTATTCGCCTAGTATCAATGATAATTGTGCTAGTATATATTCAGTTAATTGTATATGCGAGTCCTTTGGTCAAAAGATGGAAGAGATTTACTAAATTTTTGTTACTTTAGTCTCTTTGTTTTCTTCATTATATTCGATGTCCAACCATTGATTGGAGGATGGGTCCTTTTTCAATTCGCCTGTTGGGAAGTAATGATAGTTTGTCTTTATGGATATAGCAAATGGAATGTTGTCAAATGATACCAATCTTAACTTACAATAAGTGTTATCACCAACAGTTTTGACAATTTTAACAAAGTCTTCTAAGGTTGGAGTTGGTTCACCATTAACATGTGTGATAAAGTTTGTCGAGCTTATACCGTAGTGACGTGCTGGAGAACCCTTCATTCTGTTAGTGACATAAACTTGACTTGGTAGATTTTGCATTGATTGACGAACAGCATGATGTGGACTTTGTAAAACAGTACCACACCAGAAAACTAAATGATCAGTTGATGGAACTTCCACTGTTGGAACTTGAATCTCTATTTCCTTACTTCTTCTTACAACTTTGAATTTCAAAATTTCCTTGTCTGTGAGTTTTGTGATGTCCCTCACACTACATACTGGCTTGTCATTGATAGACAAGACAATATCACCAGGTTCTAGGTTCTCATCTTGTGGTGTCAATGGGAAGGCAGCTTTTGAGACTGCTAAAAATTGTAATCTATCTTTGTTAGAATCTTCGACCCTTTTGATTGCTTCGTCGCTAACGCCTCTGATTCTAGCTTGAACCAATGATAATGAAAAGAACTCAGAGTCAACAATTCTAAATGTTGGCTTTTCACCTTTTTTGAAGCTTTCAATAATAGGTAATAAATCAGTGATATCACATCCCATCTTATATAAAGTATCGGTATCTTTGTTACCGTCCCCTAAGTAAGACAACCACAATCCTCTAATGGTACCATCATCGTCAGCCAAAACACCTGAACCACATTGCGAGCTTAAATTTGTGTCAATTTGGACAGCTTCTAAGTTAGAACCTCTATAACGTGGTAATAATGTGTGTGATGGGATGTTTAGTGTACCGATATCTGATATTTTAGTTTCAGAGGTCACAACTCTGTAGTTGAAGTTATAACCAATAAAATTTGTTTTGTCACCTCTTTTCAATGGAATTTGGCTAAACTTTGGAGTGATGATTTCAGACTTGATCAAAGATGGATCATATTTGACTATGGAGTAATTGTGGATAGGATGTAGAAATTCAACAGTTGCTGGAACAATGACGGAGTCAGCAACAGTGATATGAACATCCAAACAATCATGTGGGACAACATTTCTTGAAACAACAACGTAACCCTTTTCGGCATCAATAACCACACCGTAACCTCTCTTTCTGATAGCTGGGAATGAATCCACTGGGACATGGATAATAGTATTGACGAGCAACAAACTTCTACTTAGTTTTGCACATTCAGGCTTATCAATTGGAATATCAATAAACTTAACAGAACCTGGAGTGGTTTTAGTTGGCGGCAATGGATCACCCAATTCCTTAAAGTCCCACAAACCAGTTTCATCGTTTCGTGTAGCCAATCTGAAACTGGTGCAATAATGACGATCGATAAATATAGTAGAAATATGAATGGCATGCAAATCAGAAATGTGACGGAAACGTAAAGAGACTCTTGCTCTATCAGGTATAGTTTTCATAACTTCAATAAACTCATCTAAATCTGCAACATCAATATCGTTTATAGAATCAACAATCCACCCATTGGTTTCTGTTTTATCAATGTAGAAAGAGCCTGTGGCATTGTTGATGAAGACACCTTTGACTGGAATACCATAAATTCTAGCCATTTGGTAACTGACATCATTGAACGAAGCACCAGCAACCTCAAGGTATCTGTTTGGAGTAATAGCATGTAAATCACCAACTGTACATTTGACAACTATATCTTTACTGCCTCTTTGTAAAACAATTTCAACCTCTTTATCAACACTATCATCAAATATTTGATCAACAGTAATAAAGGATGATATACTTTGACCATTGATTGAAATCAACGAATCACCTTCTTTGATTTTTCCTTCAGCTGGACCACCTGGTAATATTACTTCAGCAACCAACAAACCAATGATATTTGGAAAAGCAGCACGAGCTCTTGCTTCAGCTTCAGTAGATAACCCCAGACGACGACATTCATCAAAAGGTCTCAAAATCCACTGTGTTTGGATAGTACCTCTAGTAACTGGAGTTTTCTGTTGAATACAATTCAAAGCTCTCAGAACACGATATACTGGTAAGAAAAAATCTGTCGATGCTTCCGTAGAACCACCTGCTTGCAGGGCAACGGCATAACCATTGATATCAACGACAGGAGAACCACTTGAACCACCAGAAGCACTAGCAGCAGCTTGAATATATTCTGTGTTGAAATCATTATATGTTAATCCACCATAATCAGGAGCATTTCTGTCAACTCTTGAAATGAAACCAGCTAAAATAGACAACTTTTCACCAGCATCATTACCAACAACTCTGATTTCACAGCCTACTTTGGCCAATTCAGGCTTCAACTCTAATGCTTGAATTTTCATGTACTTGATACAGCTTGGATCAAACTGAAGGATACCAAAATCATGGACTGGATCTCTATAGATTGGTTTGACGAAGGCTTCTTCATGATTATCAAAGACAGCGTAACCCCAGAATGGACCAGCACCAACCACATGTCTATTAGTCAAAATGAGACCTCTCTCCGCATCAACGACGAATCCTGTAGCTTCACTGACCAAAGCAGGATCACAATCAAAACTGCTTGTTTGTGCAAAATGTATTGAAACGACGCTCTTGACAACATCTTTGATGGTATTGTGCCACTTACCATCGTCATTGGTGGATAAAGCAACTGCTGGCAAGTTAGATGAAACATCAGACATACTGTCATCTTCTTCAGATTCCTCAATGAATTCACCTTCGTCTTCTTCTTGATGGAGTTGGTCATCGTCATCGATTTCCAACTGTTCTTGTGGGATGCCATTCAATGATCTCTTGTTATTCAGATCATTTTGGGCATTAGTGGATAATTTTCTTTTTACACTCATGATATCTATGAATGGTCTATATGACTTTGTGCTATAACGTAGGATTCTATGTGACTGTAAGATACTCAAATGAAGAGAACAGTAATTCAATCTTGATGCAAAACTTTTTTGTAGCGATGATGTTGAAATGCCTAATAATCTTCTTGTAGGCGTTGAGATCCTATTCATATAAAAAGGGAATGAAATAGAATGTGTGTATGAGTTGAAATCTGGAGATTCTTAGCAATGTAATAAAAGTACTAATTCCTGCTGCAAATTCTGTACTGTTACTGACCTAGACTTCCAGTTTCTATCTTCCCCTGAAATAACCGCTTTTGTGAGTAGTAGTACTGTTAACAAAGTGCCTTCAAAAAAGATGAAGATCAGGTCTAAAATTTTTCTTCACAAAAAAAAAAAAACACATTCACGTGATCTGTCACGTGACTAAGATTTCTATTATTGTGGAGATTTCTTGAAATGGACTATGAAAGTGCTTAAGGAATTACTAGTATCTACGTGCAGCTTGATTCGCTGGATGCTTAACAGAAACCACTCTGCTTCAACTCCACATCATGATTGATAAAGCCCAAGCCAGACGTCGCAAATAACAACATTGTGGGTCCGCATCTTATCACTCTTGAAATCTGAATATTTAATATTTCAGTATTTCAGTATTACAAATCAATATTCAGGTCAAAGTTTCGACTATAAAAGGTACCCTCTTCGGCTGCAAAAAGTACTTTTAAAACCTCTTCATCTTTTTCACTTCCTTCAATTACACTCGCTGGTATGAGCTTATCCAATTCAAACCTTTTCAAGCCGATCAAAGTGGGTTCGTTAACATTGAGTTCCCGTATAGTGCTTCCACCACTTACAAGATGCAGAAACAACAACTTTCTTCCAGTGAAGTCCACTGCCGAGTATTATGCACAAAGAGCACAGTATCCTGGTACTCTGTTAATTGCTGAAGCTGCATTAATCTCGCTCAATGGTTCAGGAGAATACAACCCACCAGGAATATGGACTGAGGAACAGATCTCCAAATGGACAGAGATTACAGAAAAAGTTCACGAGAAGAAGAGTTATGTCTTTATTCAGTTGTGTGCCTTGGGAATGTTGGCCAGTCCAAAGAGATTGAAGAACGCTGATTTGAAATACGTTGGCTTGTCCAAGAATGGTTATATTTCTGAGGCACATGCCAAGGAAGCTAGAGAAGTAGAAAATGAATTACACCCTCTTTCTAAAAGTGAGATCAAAGATTATATCAACGAATTCACAAAGGCATCTGAAAATGCTATTAAGGCTAATGCTGATGGTATTGAATTACATGCTGCTAATGGATATTTGTTGTTCGAATCACTCTATAAAAAAATGAATAATAGAACGGATGAATTTGGTGGCACAATTGAGAATAGAGCTAGATTCCTATTACAAACTGTGGAATCAGTGGGTAATGCTATTGGTTACGACAAGGTGGGTGTTAGACTTTCTCCTTATTTTGAGTATGCTAATACCAATCCTTATGATGATGAGACTATCGCAACTTATGCTTATATCTTGGGAAAATTCGAAAGTTTGAGACTAGAAGGAAAAGAGTTGGCGTTTGTCCATGTGATAGAACCTAGAGAAGATCTGGAAGTTAAATTCCATACAAATGATTTTGTTACTTCTGTTTATAATGGTAAAATCATTAGAGCTGGTGGATATGGTAATAATAATGCCAAAATCTTGAAAGATGTCGAGCATCCAAATACGCTGATTGCCATTGGTCGTCACTTTATTTCAAATCCTGATCTGGTACATAGACTCAAAGACGACTTAGAATTAGCCCCATATGATAGAGATACATTTTATGCTGGTGGTGATAAAGGTTACATTGACTATCCAAATTATGAATGAGAACATTTGTCTCCGTGCTTTGACTTCACTGATATTGCAACTTATCAAAATGATCAATACAATGAGGACGACTATCCAAAACTGGTCATCAGCTCTAACTCATGTCTGATTTTCAAAAGCCAATCGTTGTATTCTCTGATCATTGGAACAGAATGATATCTTACATTATTCACTAGCATATCACCAGCATCAACCTGTTGCTCTTCAACTGGAAACCCGTATTCCATTTTAAGTTCCTTGAACCATTTAGAATAATAAATAAGATCTTTAACAAGACTGACACTTTTTCGAATATCAGTTAACATGAGACCACCATTCTGTAGTTTAAGCATTGTTTTGAATATATCCGACTTTCCCCCTAATTCAATGGATAGTTTTGTATGATTAACAATAAAGTAGCAATTCAATACCAGTCCAACAACAAGCATCCATTCATTTTGAATCTTTGAACAATGGAATTTGAACGTTTCTAATATATTGAAGGTTATTGATTGATCCAATTGAAATTTGTTGCATAGAACTGTAATCTCCTTAGAGGTCAATAATTGATATTGTTTCTTTGTACCTGCCAGTATATTATTATTATTAGATGCCTGGTCTTGCTTTAATGGTGATGAGTTATGCGATGAGTTCCTTGTTGGAGGCCTATTAGAAGTGGCATCAAGAAATCCAGCAGGGGCCTTAACTGGTGAACTATTTGCTGATATAGACTCTAGCTTCTTGGCCAGAGTTGATCTGTTTTGCACACCTTTTGGTCTACCAGGCTTTTTCTTCACAATAGGGGTGTTGAGTCTAGCAAGATGCTCGAGTCTTTTGGTCAATACAGACTTATTTTGTATACCCTTTGGTCTTCCTCTTCCTCTTTTCTCTGGTGATGGTGTCTCTGAGATCATTGACTTCAAAGGAGAGTCTTCATCCATTTCTATATCATATTCATTAGGCAACATATCATTTTCTTGCTCTTGGTCAGTATTAGTGATATCAATTGTACGTTTCTTTCTAGGTGTTGTTACAGGTGTGGAATTGCTAGAGGCTTGACGCGATGGATATCTTGAATTTGCAACTGAATTGGCGTTTGAGATTGAAGATAGAACTGCGTTTTGGAAAATTGGTAGTAAAGACTTTGTTCTTGAAGGAGGTAATGGTAAATTCCCTAGTCTTGGAGTGGGTAAATCTAGTTTAGACTGTAGTTTCATAATGGCCACGACAGTGGCTAAATGGTATCTTGCGTGTTCCTCTCGCTGTTTCAAGTTGATCTTCAGTTTTGACGATTGGTATAAGGCAGTGATCAATGTAGACAATTCCTCTGGTATTGGATCTATGGTAGGAGCGACATCCTTGATGATGCCCTGTATTATAGCACTCATTGAGATTATACCGTTTGAACAATAGCTTGTTAATTTACTGAATCAGGAAATGTAATTTTTTGAGATCGAAATTAAAAAAAAAAAACTACAAAATTATGTAAGCGATTACGTTATCAAGAGATCTTGGTTGAGGTTTGTATATAAGAAGCTAGTACAAGTATATTCTATGATCAATCTGAAGTGATGATGTGTTTCTTTTGCTTGATCTTTAGAGCTTTGATATCCTTTTCAAATTGCTCTTTGGTTACGCCAGCCTTCCATCTCAATGGGTAGGCATAATGGTCTTCTGGAACAAACTTTTGGCCCTTCTTACGATAGACTTGTTCTCTATACGAACCTCCCTCTACAGCATATTCCTTTTGAGCCAAACCTCTCTTCTGTAATTCTGGAATCAGAATATCAACTAAAGAGTTGACAGAATCAAAATGATGGATGTTGGTGAAGTTGAATCCATCAACTCCACTTTTGTCAACATAATCTTGGATTTGATCAGCCACAGATTCAGCAGAACCCTTGAATGTTAGGAATACCTGATTAACAACAAATCTTCTTGTGATTTTAACACCAGGGTGTGCTTTGACTAATGGAGCAGCATGTAGTTGGGCTTCTTCATCAGCCTTTGTTAAATCTTCATCCCAGTCATATTTAGACAAATCCCAACCGGCACCACCAATTTGAACTTGTGTACCTTCAATATCTCTGAGGCGTTCAATATGTTCCCATTTGGCTTGAGCTTCTTCTTCAGTTCTACCAACAACAATTCTAGCAGCAGTAACAAACTTCAAATGAGAAGGATCTCTTCCAAAGTTAGTTTGAGCGAGGTCTCTAATTTCTTTAATTTTGATCTTGACTTCTTCAGGAGCAGCACCATTCAAGAAAATCAATTCGGCATGCTTTGCACCTAAAAGTTTACCCTTTGGAGATGTACCAGCTTGAATGATCATTGGAATTCTTTGTTCAGTTGGTTCTGTAATTTGAGGACCAGGAACTCTAAAATGTTTTCCTTCAAAATTGATTTCTCTAATGGCATCAGGGTTTGAAAAGATACCCTTTTCCTTATCGTAAACAACACCATCATCTCTCCAAGAAGATAATAACAGTTCATAAAAGACTTGTAAATATTCATCAGTCTTTTCATATCTTTCATTCTTTGGAGGCATTTTATTATCATTAGTCAATTGTCTACCAGCAGTTGGAATAGCGGAAGTAACAACGTTCCAACCAAATCTACCATTTGAAATATGATCTAAAGTAGCAGCTCTTCTAGCAAAATGATAAGGATGTTCAGTTAAAGTAGAACAAGTTACACCAAAGCAAATATTCTTTGTTGAAATAGAAAGTGCTGAAATATATGCTGTTGGATCATTCTTTGGGAAGTTGTTACCAGATTTGGCGGCCTCAGTGAAGTTATGAGGACCCTTATAACCACCATAGATGGCCAATGAATCACCAAAGAAGATACCATGGACTTTACCCCTTTCAGCGATTTGTGCCAATTTGATCCAGTATTCAGCCTTTGTATAGTTTCTTGATTCATCCAATGGATCTCTCCATTGTCCTGGAGCATGTAAAACTGGGGTTAAAGCATCAAAGAGATTGATGATCAATGGTTCTGATCTGGTTGTCTTTTGTTTCTTGGCTCTAGTGCTAGCAGTCATGATTGATATAGTTTATAATGGACTATAGTTCAGCTTGTAGACACTGTAGTTGAAAGTTGAAAAATGGGGTTTATCTTTCTATATATGAGTTTTGTGAGCATCTGAGTTAGCCATAGTGGGCTTTCAAACTGTCGAAATAGGAGGCAAGTCCGTGTACTATGGCTCAATTCTGCTTAATAATGACTCCAGAACCTCAACTTTGTAAGATTGTAAGGTGTGGACTGGAAATGTAACAATGTAATAATGGAATGATCTTCTCGGTGAGTTAGTGGTGATTGGTTGTATCTGTTTGCTGTGTATTCTGTATTGTGGATTCTTGTTTGACCATTTGACCATTCTCTGGCCCATGATTCTGGCAAGATCCCAGCCAGACACCACCATAACACCATAACTAACTAGTAACTGTTAACAAAAGCAATAGCATGTCCACAGTGAGCACACTAGACAATAGTTAACAAATGTTCAGCATCCACCTTCCTTGTGCTTTATTGTTGTGTGTTAGTTTGTTAGTTTGTTGTTACTTGTTACCCATGGGGAAAAAATGAAGCGCAGAAAAAAAATTATCGTTTCTATCATGATTGAAGGTTGAATCAGGTGAACTATTATACTATTATACTAGAAGTATCATTCTATACTCTTCTTTTACTGTCTAATTTGGCTAATCAGAGGATATTCTGGAGAGAAAACATTCATCAAAACACAAAAAAACACTCTCTGCCATGGCTGCTCCTGAGACGTACAAAGAGGTCCATGAACTGTCAGAGATCCCATTGCACGAGTCATCTTTCTCCCACAACGACAACTCATATTCTCCAGACTCCTCCTCAGAGAACACTGCCGATTCATTGCTCTTGCAAGATGAGAGTAGCATCATCAATACAGACTTAGAAGCATCACTACAGTCCAGCCCAAGAACAGTCATCTACAACGGTAAGAGCATTTATATATCATCTAAAGATTGGAGAGACTCATGGTTGTTGAAAGTACAGATCCTTACATGTTTCTATCTATTCATCATTGTTGGTATGAATGATCAAACCATAGGGACTCTATTACCAACTTTAACCAAATATTACAACGTTCCAAAGACAACAATCAGTTTGGTTTTTTTCTTTTCATTCTCAGGTTATGCCATCTCAACAGTTGCAAATAATTTTGTTCATCTTAAACTTGGAAGAATAGGTGTCTTAATAATATCATCTACTTTATTATTACTGACATTTTCAATAAACCAATTGAAACCTCCAATTTACATCTTTGTTCCATCTTATGCATGTAGTGGATTAGGAGTTGGTCTATTAGATTCTGGATTGAATGTTTGGCTTGGAGGTTTAATAGATCATAACGAATTAATGGGATTATTACATGGCTTTTATGGGGTTGGTTGTATCATTGCTCCTCCATTGATTTCAAAAATCATTCAACATAATGGATTTGAAAGATACTTCCAGATATTAATATTATTGGCGTTTATTGGTATATTACTTTGCTTATCATTCTTGAGAGAAACAAAGGATAAATATATCTATGAAGTACAAGGGAACGTTGAGGAGTCAGGTTTTACAAAAGTTATCAAAATTAGAGTCGTTCAAATGTTTGCTGCTTATTTATTCTTATACATTGGGTCTGAAGTTGCAGTAGCTTCATGGTTTTTATCATACCTATTGGAAGTTAAAAACCAATCTCAAATAGATGCATCATTGATTCTATCATCATTTTGGTTGGGTTTGAGTGCGGGTAGAATGTGTCTTGGATTTGTTACCTCAAGGGTCTTCAAGAATGAATTCAGAGCAAATACAATGTACTCATTCAGTTCATTGATTTCCTTCACATTACTAACAATATATTGTGCTCTATTCCCAGTAACATTCTTCATTTTCCCATTAGTATTTATCACAGGTGTATTTGTTGGTCCATTATTTCCAACTTCAAATGTTTCCTTGATCAAAATGCTACCAAGTCATCTTCATGTTTCTGCTATTGGTATAATATCATCAATCGGAGGAACTGGTTCGGCTATTTTACCTCTACTTTTAGGGTATGCCATCAAATACACTTCAATGGACTACTTGATGGTCTACATTACAATCATGATTGCTGGATATTGTTTAATCTGGTGGTTGGTCCCAAGACTAAAGGTAATTGACTATGATTTTTAACTGGGGAATAGTGCTTGGTGTCGGCTGTCGGAAATCATCAATCATTTGAAAGAAAAGTACTTATATATATATTCTACTTCCCAACTTAAAATTTGTCATCAAAAGAGATATAATATATACTCTGCAGAGAGATCTCAAGCTAATTCTACATCAACATCAACACCTGTACCTTGCAATTCGAGTTATAGATGTCTTAACTCAAAAAATCGCATTATTGAAGGCCGGGTAACCTTAGCATTTGACCCGATCGGACTTATTTGTTGATTACAAAATTTCACAAAAGGACTTCGTGGCCAAGCTGGTTAAGGCGTGCGACTGTTAATCGCAAGATCGTGAGTTCAATCCTCACCGAGGTCGTTTATTTTTTGCAACTGGAGTTGCATCTATTTTTTTAGTGGTGGTAGTAAATCCAATAAAACAAAGTTAACAAGCTACAATTAATTGATGAGTGCTGTTTACATTTTTCATTAACTAGTAACCACCATTATATTCTATTGTGTTATGACTGCGATTCTGTTGACCATTTGCAGGTTTGATTGTTTGATTGTTTGAAAGTGTGCGCTTTTTGGTTTTGAAGGAAAAACATTAATTTTTTTGGTGCCAGAAGTCGAACATTAGACTGAGGACGAGATCAAAAAGAGATAGAGCACTGATAAAACTGTAAATATGAGTGAGACCGAAGATCAAGTGATTGCAAGACACAGAAAAGAATCGAGGGAACTCGTTAACAAAATTACTGGTATGAAGAAGCAGGCAACAAAATCAACAAAGAAAGATATCCAAAAGCAGTGCACAGAAATGGAAAATGAGATGAAGACTAGACATGCTGATGAGCTGAAGAGTTTAACGGACGAGCCAAATACAGTCCATGAATCATCAAATAAAGTTGATTCAAGCAAAGATATTAGTGACAATGAAAACTCAGATGAGGAACTCACACCTGAAAAGTTGTTGGCTCAGCTAGAATTGGACGCAAAAGAAAGAGAGGATACCACAATTCCAGAAAAGATACCACAACAACAATCACAGACAAAAGGCCCTAAACGTAATAGACAGAAGGAAAGATTAGCCAAAAGACAAGCACTGATATATGAACAAAAGAAAGAAGCAGCGTTAGAGGCCTCTAAACAGCCAAATTTCAAAGAAATTGAAGATGAGAATATCAAACAATTATGTCAAGTTAATAACGTTATAGAATTTGATATCAAGCCTGATGGTAACTGTTTATTTTCCTCAATTCAAGATCAGTTGAAGATCAGACAAGGAATAGATTCCACTGTACAGGAATTAAGAACCAAATCTGCTGATTACATTAGAGCTAACCCTGATACTTTCATTCCATATCTATTTGATGAAGAAACAATGTCCTTGAAGAATATTGATGAATACACCGATAAAATAGAAAATACTGCTGCTTGGGGAAGTGACTTGGAAGTATTGGCACTAGCGAATATCTACAATTGTTGCATTTCCATCATGATGAGTGGGAGATCTACATTAAAAATCAATGAAGATGCGCTTAAATTAAATCCAGAGTTGAAATTGGTGTACTACAAGCACTCATATGCCTTGGGTGAGCACTATAACTCTTTACATGATCGCTCAGATATCTCTTCATAGAATCTGGAAAATTAAGATAACTTTGTCCATAAGTTTGCATCTTTTAAATACATAGATCATCTTGAGGCATAGCTGGATGCAAAAACATTTTAATTGATATTAGGCCCCATATCTTGTCTACTGTAAGTATCAGTATAAGCTGGTTCATGAAGTCGTGATTGTTTATGCTAAGCTTTAAACGCAGCACTGAGATCTCATCTCATCATCTCATCTCATCTCTCTGATCGAGATTTCGAAAAAAAAAAAACACTTGAAAATGAATCTAACATCGTAATACTTTGACAACAATATCTTGAGGCTATTGAGCGATGTTTACTAGAAGACTATTCAGCACAAGCAGCATATCTCTGGCGAAGAAGGTCAAGGCTAAAGGCAAGAATGCTGCTGCTTCATCTTCAGCAATCAGTAAGACTGATATAACATCATTATTAGGTCGCCAAAGTTCAAAATTGTCTATTGGTATCGTTGGATTAGCTAATGTTGGTAAATCAACGTTCTTTCAAGCAATTACCAAGTCATCATTAGGAAATCCAAATAACTATCCATTTGCCACTATAAAACCTGAAGAAGCTCTTTACTCTTTTGCCAGTGAAAGATTGAAAAAGTTACAAGATTTACATGGTAGTAAGAAGAACGTTCCAAGTTATTTGAAAATAGTAGATATTGCTGGTTTGGTCAAGGGAGCAAGTAAAGGTGAAGGTTTAGGAAACCAGTTTTTGAATGATATTAAGGTATGCGATGGGATTTTTCATATTGTCAGGGGTTTCGACAATGAGGATATTATTCATGTTGAGAATAGTGTGGATCCAATTAGAGATTTAGAGATTATCAATGATGAGCTTTTATTGAAGGATCTTGAGACATGTCAAGGACTATTGGATAGAATTGACAAAAAGATGAAGTCAACTTCTGATAAGACAGCACTGACAGCAGAAAGAGTCTCGGTTGTCAAAATTAATGATATTCTGAGTCAAAATCAAAAACTTATAAACTACAAAGGCTGGTCAGAGGCTGATGTTCAAGTGATCAATCAGAACAAGTTCCTTACAGCAAAGCCAACATTATATTTATTGAATGTAAGCAAGGAAGACTTCCTTAAGAAGGAGAATAAGTACTTCGCTAAGGTTGATGAGCATATCAATAAGATTTCAAGTGGGTTTGATAAGCTTTTGATGTTTTCAGCAGATTATGAACATGAATTGATAGACCAGAATGAACCAACAAAGTCAATCAATGAAATGGTTACAGAGATGAGAGGTCTTTTGAATCTTATTTCGTTTTATACTTGTGGTCCTCAAGAAGCTCACGAATGGAGTTTGAAGAAGGGATGTACAGCACCAGAAGCTGCAGGCATGATCCATACAGATTTGGAACAAAACTTCATTAATTGTACAATCTCTTCATACGAAGGTTTAATCAAGAGTGGGGACATCACCAAATTTAAGCCAGTTAAAATGGGTAAAGATTATGTTGTTCAAGATGGAGATGTCATTGTGATCAAAGCTGTTGGTGCAAAGGCAAGATAGAGAATGTCATGATAGAGCATTTACATATATAGAGTTCAATTACATGTACATAAAAAGTTAGAACGTTACGACTGAATAAAATTATAAGTTGATATTGATATGTTTATTGCATATATCATACAGTACTCCAAGATTGGATTTCCAAAATTAGTAGATTCACTATTCTTGTTAGTAAATTTGAACAACTAGGACAATTGATCCAATTCAATCACTCTCAAACAAAACCCTTCAATGGGTAACAAACACATAGATTATAGTCAGAGCATTAGACAAAGTTTCTTCTCATATACAAAAATTTCGAAGAGCTGGGTTTAATATATAGCAAGATTGTCATCATAAAATCGAGTTTGAGTTTGTTGGAGAGGTATTGGTAGGGTGATTAGATCATCAAAATGATGATTGTTGGAGATTCAATAGACGTACGATTTGGATATTTGTATCAACAGCCAGTTCAGAGTTTACGTTAACGAAGACAGACAGACAGACGAAGAAAAATCTGAAAATTTTTCAGTTTGGCGAATCTGGTGGTGTCCAGGTGTTGATATATGTCTAAAAAGACACACCGCTGAGAAGAAGTTAGGGTATTACTCCATGCAAATAGATCATAAGAGTGGTTTGATGGTTGATTGCAATATATTATTGCACAATCTTTGAGAGAAAGATGCAGTGGGTATTGTGGTTAGTCTGATTGTGTTGATTCCCAGTTTTTTGGGGGTGGTGTGTGGATGAGTGAGACCATGTTCTGAAATATCGTTGATCAATTTGGATATACCAACCCCCATGGAACCTCCATATCATTGGCACAATCCTAGATAATTATGAGCAACACCACACAGTTCAAAAACTTATACCACCTGCGGAAGGTATCACAGTCTGACTCAAAGGCATGTGCAATTTGCTACAAGCCAACAGATGCAGTCCTCGTTGCTAGCGATGGGACAGTGAGTAAACCAAATCTTATCTTGAACTTGGTAGGGAATTTACTAACAAAGACTAGAGCGATTTCTTCTATGTATGTGAAACTCATTTAAAAGATAAATCTTTTGCAACACCAATATACGACCAAGATTATTTGGACGCTCAGTCCAAGAAGCAGGCCATTGAGCAGGAGATCAAGCATTTGAAACTAAAATGGGATGAAAAGAATAGATATGCGAATTGGGATAACCTGGTTAGCAGATTCAAATCAGCGAAGAAAGATGATGACAAAGCCAAAAACAGTGATGATGATAAGGAGGACAAAGAAATAAAGAACCCAGACAAGCAGATAAAGGAGCTTACGAAAGATATATCAACCCATACTTCAATATTGAATAGATCCCCAAGAATATTCGAATTGAACAAAGACATATTCAAGGTCCGTCTAGCCTCTAAAAATAAGCGAGCAATACAACAGCAGGCTAAAGAAGAGTCAGCCCAAGTCTCAGCCTTGGTTACTACGCCTGGATATTTTCCTTCTGCACCTCAAGGTAAACCAACTTCTTGATCAATTTTATAACTTACCTCTGAATTACAAAACGAAAAAATAGAATTTTGAGAATATTTAGACTAGACTAAGTATCAATGTACACATAACAACTAATGATTAACAGCTCTCTCATCAATCCAACACTCCCATCTTTCAGTATTCTTTTTTAACACACTACCGCTCATGACTTCGACATGTCCCTCGATGGTGAGAAAGCTAAAGGTTGAGTTTACTGATTGACCCAAATCGTTATACTCATCATCATTTGCCAGTTCATTATCAACTTTCAGAATATTGTTAGAGTTTAACTTTCTATATTTGTCTATTTCAACTTCTAAAAGCTCTTTTAATTTTGTTTCTTGTCTGGCAGAGAACATTTCAGATTTATTACATGCCACCAAAATATCAACACCATTTGCTCTTCTTTCTGTTAGTGTCAAGATATCATATAAGAAATGGGCACTTTCATTTATTTTCTTTGGATCAACAGTAGAATCGATCACGAATATAATACCAACCAAGTGTGAAGTTGATTTAATCTCCTCAAACAACAGGTTGTGTAGTTTATTGTGGCCTGGGAACTCAATCAATTTGAAGTCGATTTTCTTGCTCCCCACTGATGGGAGTTGATATTTATGAGTCACATTAGGCTCTTGTGAGGTGACTGTTGTTGGTATGTTCCCACTTGAGAGATGATGAAACAACACAGTCTTACCAGCGTTGGATGGGCCTGCGATTATGAAAGTTGGTTTTCTGTTTGTTTGTTTGGCCAAACCAGGAATCCTGATAGCGGATGACTGCTGGTGTAGAATTAGGGCAATGGCAATAGTAAGTAGCCCCACTATAAGTGCTATGATGATTGGGTTAGCCATCCTGTTTGTATAGATCTGCTGCTCAACTCTTCAAGCGTTTCTGTTGATGGTTGATGGATAGATTTATGGTTGAGAGTCAAAGAAAAAAAAATATCAACGAATTTTCAATTTTGAACAGACGATCAAACGACAAATAGTACAACAACCAAAGAGTAAATCACTAAACAATTCAATCAGTTATGATTGGGCTTCATATTCTACTATCAGAAATCAACATATGTTCAAAAATTAATCAATGTCTATTTTCTACATACAAAAGTGTCTCTGCTTTATATGGATCACGGGGACAATTGTAATCTGTCAACAGTCGTTGTCTCGCTGATCCTGATCATTAATGACTATAGCTTGTAACAGATCTTTCACATACCAGCTACTCAAATGACCCAATCTCAGTACTCATATCGTCGTTATCAAAAGCCTTCAACAACTCCCTCATATATCCATCATCAAGCTCTTGATTTTCGAATTCTGCCTTCATTTCAATAGTACTTTCAATCTTTGAATGTTCACTAAACACAGTGGAAGCTGCATCTGACGAATGATCATTTGAACCAGCTGAAATGAAGTCAGGTGCAGATATAATTGAATAAGCATCTATATCTGGATTCGTTATGACCAACCTTGATCTCCTTTTGGAACTCACCAACACTTGAACATCTCTGTCCCCTAAAAACTTGTCAATGTTAGCCTCATCCCTACTATTGATCATATTTGTATGCTGTTGAATGAATTGACTATTATTGATATTGTCCTCGTTATTTGAATCTTCTTCGTCCATGAGAAGCGATGATTTGGTTTTATGTAGTTCATTAAAGGATATGGCTCTTGTTGGTTTCTTTGTATGATGAATCAATTTTTTTAAGATTGGCTGGGGATTAGAGGCTCTCAAAGAATCACTTTTGGGTAGTTCTACCTGTTGCAGTTCTTGCTCCTGAGTTCTATTAACCAAAATGCCATTACTCAGTATTTCATGACTGTGATCCAATTTTGAAGGAGATCTTGAATACTGTGCTCGGTCGTATTGATCTCTCTTCTCGTTCCAAGAGTTGATGCTGTTAGTGTCAAGATCAGATACCTCTTTGTATATGTCCATATGTAATGTTGAGAATGAGGACGCTGAATTATTTGAATACTGATCTAATCCAGATTTTCGAGCCTTCTTTCCTGTGACCTTCCAAATCATATAGGCCACAATAGCAATCAAAATTAACGAAGCCACTGGAACAACAACCGCTATGATAACAATTTTATTATTTGCGTGATGGCCCACATTAGAAGATTTGACAGTAGTTGATGCTAACAGTGAAGAAGAACTTGTAGTTGTTGGGTATGAGCTTGTTATTGATTTGGAAGCACTCGTTATTTGACTATATGAGTAATTATCCACACTATCCAGTGAAAGCGCGTCAAATAGCTGCACTAGATAAGCAGTGCTTCTCTTCTTCGACTCAATTGGATCTAATATTGTTAAAAGAGTAGAGTTGATGACTACAGCTCCCAGTACCTGTGAAATATTGAGAGCTGAGTTACTAAGGGAATCCCAAGCCCAATCATCAGTTATGTTTAGGCTCATTATATGGGGAGTAGATAAGCTTGAACCTAACGTTCCTCCAATTACTAAAACTGACGACGCATCATCTTCATCCTCTTCAAACACTGGTAACACCAAAGAATTGATTCTTGAGTTGAAATTTTGTGAAGATGTACCAACAGACTTAAAAGTCCAAGATTCGTACTCCCAGATAGCTATTTGAAACATTGAGACCCAGCCAGAGGAAGCCCTCCCGCCAATCAATATATTTGATACTCCTGACGCATCAAGTATGGCACACTTTGATCCATAAAAGGCTGTTGGCGAAACAGACGAGATCTTTGTGTTTATAGTTTGTTGCTTTGTATCAAATTGTAATAACCGATTTGAGATGGTATTGTTGGAAACTGAGCGACCACCATAAATATATATCTGATCATACCCTGAATCCGAGTCTGATGAAACCATATAAGTTGATTCGTATAAATACTGTAAATTGCTTGTCATTGAGGTTGTATAGCTGATTGTGGACCATGAAGAATTTGAGATCTGGTATAAAGATATTGCCATTTTCTGAGCATCTTTTGCATAGAATGCATATAAGTCTCCATTAGCCAAGGCTAAAGAGTAGTTCCCCGAGTCAATGGGACTGGGTACTGTAGAGTCTAGTTGGTCCCCTGATGCAATTGAGTTTGTTATATTTATTTGGATAATAGCATTGTTTGCCAGCTTCAGGTACGCTACATCAGAAGATGGGGAATATAGGGTGTCCCAATCTTGAGCTAAAACAGACGAAATCAGAAGTATAAGATGGACAAGTAATGCACACGCGTTCATGGGCCTATCCAGATCCAACTGAACCATATTGAAATCAGTTACAGCAGCAATTGTATAACTGAACTCAGGGCAAAAGCTGTTATAGCACCCAAACTCATAGACGTTTTAAAAAGTAAACAAAAGTCGGAACTCGAGATCCGGCCGTAAAATTAATTTACCCGGCGTTACTTTGTTTTCAAGGCGTGCGATAAGATAAAACAGAACTACAGTCGTATACGCTGTGAATACAGGGTATGTAGGACTCTAGAGTTAAACCAAACACATACCATATATGGCTGACCACTTTGCCCAAACAGTATATTTCTCAATTGGCACCCAGTCATAAATTAACTGGAGCTTTTCTAGATAATTAAGGAGGTGTCCGGATGTCCGACCCAGGTGTGATTCACCAAAAAAACTCATAGCTTTTTGAGAAATCTGGGATATCAGCCATTTCAAGCATCCTACATTTCCCTCAAACCATATCAAAAGGATTCAATCCTGTGTATCCGTCACCAGTACAAGCACCTATTGATACATTTTTTAACCATCAAATCATACTGCAATCCTTACATCATTATCTTACCTACTGCATAGTTATTTTTTCCGATTTGCTCTAGATTGCCACTCAAGAAATAATCCACTTTCTTAGAGAAAACTTATCCTGAGATTGCGATTGGTATAGATTTACCACCATTTTCATCATAGTATTGTTTTCACAAATATTTCACTACTGAGACTATTAACCTACAGCATCAGCATCATTTTGTAAAAACTACAAAGCATCATACTATTTCCACTACTGAATTGTGTCACTTCTGGTTGAGAAATTCTAAACTTTCCCATCCCCAAACAGACTAAACTTATACTTATTAGCATCATAAAAACATATCACAACTTAGAAAATAATGGAAATAAGCATTCAGCAGAACGAGGACAATCCTATATCATTGGTGGGACTGAAATCTGTGATAGTACCACCAGAAGTCATCAACAAATCTGTCAACTCTTCCCACACTGGAACGCCCAGTCAAACATCACCGTCTTCTACTACAACCACACTGGCAACTGAAATAAGTAGCTCTAAGCAACCTTCAAATAAAAGCAGTACCTCTCATTTGAGTGCATTTGGAGAAATTACAAAACATCATCGTTCCGACAAATCGTTGTCAAGAATATCAGAGCTTTTAACGAGGACCAGTCACATCTTTGACGCAACAACATCACACTCATCTTCTGCATCAACACCCAAATTCAGATCACCATTTTCATCGTCTGACTCTCTGGCGTCATTGGTAGAACGCCAACAGCAATCCAAAATTAATCATCCTCACCATGAACAAGAGTTATTCAACTCGAGAAAGTTTGTACGTCCTTCTAGTCGGAGATCAAACTCTACTGTTGGATCCAAGAATACAAACGTTGAAGAAAGCTCACATGTATATATAAGGTCTCCCTTGAGTGAGAAACTGGACCCACTGGACATAGCTGCATCAACTAATCCCACTGTTGCTGCTTCTACACTCCCATCAAGAAAGCTCGAACCATACAAGTCAAAATCTATTTATGAAAGATCATCATCATCTGCTTCCGAAGTGAAGGAGAGCTCGCATGTTTCTCTAGAATATGATCCCGTATCTAGAAGAAAGATATTGAATACTTATGAAATCATTAAAGAAATTGGAAGAGGTGAACATGGTAAAGTCAAATTGGCAAAAGATTTACTAACTGGTGAATTGGTTGCCATCAAAATTGTTGATAGAAATGGACCAAAAAAAGCAGGCAAGTCTTTATCAAGAGCCAACCATGCAACAGAAGAAGATAAGATAAAGAAGGAAATTGCCATCATGAAGAAGTGTAATCATCCTAATGTCGTTCAACTAAAAGAAGTTTTAGATGATGTAAACTCGAGGAAGATTTATCTGGTTTTAGAATATTTGGAAAAGGGAGAAGTCAAATGGCAAAAATCACCTGGTGAGCCAATGCTGTCTTTGGAAAGAGCCTTGTCTGTTTTTAGAGATGTAGTTTTGGGATTGGAGTATCTACATTACCAAGGAATCATTCACCGTGATATCAAGCCAGCTAACCTTTTGCTTTCAGCTGATGACACTGTCAAGATCTCAGATTTTGGTGTTTCATATGCTACTTCATTGAACTCAAAGCAAGATGAGCTGGAGCTTGCTAAAACTGCTGGTACTCCTGCATTCTTTGCCCCAGAATTATGCCAACCATTCACCAGCTGGGATGATATGCAGAAGATAAAAATAACGAATAAAATAGATATTTGGGCTTTGGGTATAACCCTATATGGGTTGGTGTTTGGGAAACTTCCTTTCTGGGCTACAAATGAATTTGAACTGTTCAACGCTATCAATAACAATGAATTGGAATTTCCAGAGCAATTCCCAAATAATCATGATTGGAATGATGAAGATAAGTTTCAAATAAAGAACTTGTTATCTAAATTACTGGATAAAGATCAAAATTCAAGAATAACGATAAGTGAAATCAAGAGACATCCAATAGTGTTAAGGAACCTATCCGTTGATAAAGCAAGAAAATTTTCTCAAGAACAGAAATCATGTGAAAGTAAGATTAGTGTTTCAAACGAAGAAGTTGAAGTCGCTGTTGTTGGTATCAGAAATAGGTTGAAGAAAGGAATTTCTAAAGCTTTACAATTGGCTGGTTTCAATAACATAAAGCATGCATCACCATCTTTTCACATATTATCACCATCTAAAACTGATATATCCAAGACAAGGTCTAAGTCTGAGAATCTACACGTCTCCACCAGCTCAAATTCCTTATCTGACAGAAATCGTGGTGGTAGTGCAGATCACGCAACCTTGAACCGCGATAGTACTGATCAAAAATCGCCACAACATCATCGTGCTAGATCAAGTGAAACACGTACAAATGCTCAAGGTGATTTGTTTTTGGGTAGAGGCTCTGCATTCAATGCCTTACATGGAATTATGGATGTGGACGGTATGAGAAGGTTGAGTGTCGCTTCACTGAGCAGTGATAGTGCTGTCAATATGGATCCATCCACTTCATCTACTATAGAAGACGATTCTAGTGACTCAAATACTATGTCACGAATGGTTTCATTACCTGTCAATGCAAGTTTTGCTTCATTAGATAGTGTTTATTTGGACAACTACGCGCCAACATATTCAAATGGGGCATCTGATGCGAGAAGGATGAACTTCAATTCAAGACTAGCAACATCAGCCAACACATTTAGAGGAAATACAAACTTCAAGGATGTCACTAATCAGATGAGCAAATTTTCTTTAAATAAGGTTACAGAAAAAGTCAATGATGAACCTGTTGCTCCACATCATATCAGCTCGACGATTTTCTCACTGCACAGTGATTCTGGTGATGATGAAGATCGTAGCTTCAGCAACAATGATGCAGAAGATGAAGGTGAGGCAGAATTATCTGATGACAGTGATCTAGGTTATGATCCAGTGTACGGTTATAGTGAAGATGTACCCATTGATAACATTATATTTTCTAATGAAGAAGAGGATGTTTCAACTGATCTTGACGGTGTCACTCAGTTTTCAGTTCCTTCAAATTTGATGCATGATCTTGAGAAAAGCAAAACCTCTAGCTCAAATGACAGAGAAGCTACACCAGAGATTCTGATTACAGAGGCACCAAGTTTAAAGTCAGGAATTTCCATTCCATCGCAACATCATACTGCTGTTTTCCGTCGTGGTGAGGCACCCAAGTATAGTTTTTTTGAGAACTCTGATTCTGATACCGATAGCGATAGTGATGTGGGCTCAATTAGTGGGTCAGAGTCGGCATTGGACTCAGCTGCACTCTCAACTTCAAATTCGCACTTGGTATATGCTTACACTAATGGTGAGTATAGTGGTGAGGATGATAACGAACATGCAGCATCTTCTGACACAGACTCTGATGATGGCGAATTGACGTTAGTCTTAGGTCCAAGATATTCATCAAGGAAGAGAAATAATACTATAGGAGGTTTTAATGACCGACCAACCACTGAACCACGATTTTCTGCTGTGCGGGAGGCAACTCATAAATTTAGCGGTAGCGTTAAGGGCGATTCATTAGATTTGCACAGAGTTTCATCTCCATTATCCAAGAATGCACCAACCACGCCAGTGGCAAATACTAATGCGCATGTGTTTACAAACAGAGTTAGAAGTGGAGACTTTATCAACCATTACAATAAGGAGAGCAGATTTTATCCAATGACTGAGCACCAGCATCTTCATCAAATCGATACGGATGGAAGACATAGAAGTAATTCCATCACGGTTGGTATTTTGAATCACGAGCAAGATAAGTGATACATCTCTTATATCCTATTACTTTTCCTCGACTTTAGCCTTTCCATCAGCCTCTCTCAATATTGCTGGTCAATATATATAACTACTTGTGTTGAAGAATATCCTGTAGACCTCACTGATTACCCGATTAGGAGTTCTGCCATTTTTGTGCTATTGACCCGGGCACCTGTTTTCAAAGCCTTCCAAAACACAACAAATGGGAATCATCCACAACACTTGAGAACCTTCAGTAATCAGAGCGTGCCAGTACTTGCTTATTGCTAATTTATACAAGATGTTTACATATCTCATACGATCTGGTGAGCGCATCAGGCTCGAAATGAACAGGTCACCGAGAAGAGTGGTCAAGATGATGGTGGCATTCACATCATTATTGCTTATAACATTATCAATGTATGCCTTCCCAGACAAGAGCTATGACTCTCTACAGCTCATCAGTGATAAGGTCAACTCGTTATCCAAACAAATTGATTACTGGAATATACTGGAATCCCAACAAGTTGAGCTGATGCAAGAAGACCTGTCTGTCTCATCCTCATACGCTGGACACAGTTATACATCAGTGGAGGTATTAATAGAATCAATCGCTACTTCAGTTTCACCAACACCAGCGACATCAGCTTCAGAAACTTCTAGCAATGAAGCTTCTGTTTCAACAGCTAAACCTATTTCTAAGGCCCTGGCAGTTTCAGACAAGCCAAGGGGTGTCATTATCATGACCGCAAAGAATTCAGAATTACAACTAGCTATCAATACAATAAGATCAATGGAAATGAGATTTAACAGAAAGTTCCAATATGATTTCCTTATTGTGTCTGAAAGTAGACACTCTAGAAACTTCAAAGCAAGTCTTTCTGCAATGACACAATCAACAATCAACTTTCATCAGGTTGATAGACAACTTATGAGATACCCACCAAACTTAATCAAAGCCAAGCTAGCTTCAAATGCCAAAAAGACCAGAACCAGACGTCTTGGTGTTGATATGACACAGAAAGTGAGACACATGAGTCGAGTATGGTCGTATGAAATGTTTTTAATTGAACCATTAAAGGATTATGATTACTTTTTGAGAGTTGAACCAGGTGCCAAGATTTCATGTGATTTGACCTTTGATATATTCAGGTTCATGAGAGATTATAACAAGCTATATGGCTTTGGCTTTGCTCATAAGAAGAATCCTGAGAATTATGAAACCCTCTGGCCTCATGTATTGCAATTTATTGAAGAAAATCCTCAAGATATTGACTCAAATAATTTGATTGACTTTATCTCAAATGATAAAGGTGAAAGCTTCAACACTTGTCAATTTAGTGCTGCCTATGAAATAGGTAGCTTGAGCTTTTTTAGATCAGAGAAATACGCTAAATTTGCACATTATATGGATTCTTTCCAAGGTATATACTATGAAAACTGGGATGATATGACATTTCATTCATTGGCAGTTTCACTGTTATTGGATAAAACTCAAGTCCAATTTATCAATCATTTAGGATATACAAGTCCACGTGATAGCGATCGCGTACAGTCATGCCCATTTGATGCAAGAGCTAGAGCTAAGAGTAGATGTATTTGTGATCCATTGAAGGATTTTACCTGGAATGATAAAGATGGTAGTTGTATATCCTCATATTTCTTGACCATGAAATACAAGATTCCAGAATATGTTGAGAAGTTTTATGAAGAATCTGAAAGAGTTAAAGAATCTGAAGCCATAATGTCTGATCAAATGAAGATGGAACAAGAGGAAGCAGAACGTGCCAAGTCTGAAGATGAGGCGGAGAGGGAACAGCTCATGAAAGAGTACGAAGAATTGGATAGAGCTAATTCTGAAGCAACAAAAGAAGACGAACAGGTTGCAGAATCACAACCTGAATTGGAAGAACAAGGACCAGATACTGAAAGTCACCGTCAACGTCAGCGTGTAGAAGAATCCAAAGATGAGGGAACTGATTGAGAAAATGTTACTAACCAGTTATGGTTAATTGGGAAAATTCATACTTCTTTTTGTTTAGTTTTATTTAGTTTTGTCGTGTTACTTTTTGTTAAATTTTTTATATTTATTAGTTAGGAGACTTGTCAAGTTTATACAATATTATTGTTCGTTATCATAATCATCTGCAAATCAATTGATTATACTAGTGTAGGTTTTCTTATATATTGATATCACTACGATAATATAAGAAATAAAAGATGACAGCTACATGTAAAGATCAGTAAAGGATCTTAAATATGACTTTTGTATAATGAGTTGAATGTATTGGTATATTATGAGAATATTCTTCAATCAATATTCATTTTTTAATGCAGGATGATATGGTGAGTCGGTAATAAATATCACATAGTTTGATCAAGCTGTTCAATTTTAATATCGGCTTGTAGGCCTAAATGGTATTTATCAGTTTCAGATAAATCATCCATATTTATATCTTTTGTAACTGAAGGCACATGTTTTGTCTTTCTCACCAATTCAGTAACAGCTGATAAGTCAGCGTCCAAAAATTGTTCCATGAATTTACCCATCTCAATGTTTTCATGATTACCACCTAATTCTCTGTATAACCTGTTCATTGTTTTTTCCTTGTTCGAGTAAGCATAAATGTTAACATCAACAGCACTATGGCCATGGGTTGACCAACCAGTTAAAGATCTGATTGATAGTATGTTGTTCAAAAGATAGTGGGTATTTTTTGAATTAGTCACTAATGATGCAACTTCATCATCTGTATGGTCTTTAATACCTAAGTCATTCTCCAAGACTTCAATGATGAATTCTTCTAATTTATCACCATCATAGCTTGCAATTTTAGCACTTAAGAATTGACCAGAGTGTTTGGCATCTAATAAAGCCTTTGGATACCAAACATAATCCGGATAATCTGGAGAAATTTGTCTTGCGGTAACCAATCCACCAGTTTCATGATCTGATGTACTTATAATTATAGTTTCAACATCTGTGTTATCAGCGAAATCAAGGACAGCTTTGAAAGCCTTGTCATATGCCAATACTTCACGAACTTGGGCAGCAGGATCGTTGTTATGACCAGCATGATCGATTCTAGAGCCTTCAATCATTAAAAAGAAACCTTGATCAGAGTTCTTTGTGGCCTTACTTAGAGAATTTAGAGCAACTAAAGCCTCCTCCTCTAAAGAAGGATATTCAACTTCATCTCTATCAATATCGAATGGGATGTCACCATCAGCAATAAGGGCTAACAATGGGAAATCAACATTCTCACCTAGTTCCAAAAGATCAAACTCAGTCTTATTGCTGACATACTTCCAACCTTTTTCAATGGCGACATCAATCAAATTGACACCATCAGCTCTTGAACCCCGAGCACCATATTTGTCATCACCTGGAGGATAGAAATGAGTTCTACCACCACCAATAATCAAATCAACAGCTCTACCTAATGGATATAATCCAATTTGATGTTCAGCAATCAAATCTTCATAACCTCTTAGTGAAGAATGACTTGAAAATGCAGCTGGAGTGGCATCAGTAATTCTTGTTGTTACAACCAACCCAGTCATGTAGCCCTCCAAATGCAGAGCCTCTAAAATGGTACCACATGGATGTTGTTTATGATCAACACCAATGGCAGAATTGTAACTTTTCAAGGCACAAGCAAAGGCGGTTGCACCAGCAGCTGAATCAGTAATCAATGAGTTATAAGATCTTGTTCTTGAGGAACCGATCAAATGTTTGTCCAAGGTCAAGATGTCGTCGATTGGTAAGTTGTCGCGGTACTGTCTGAAACTTCTCGTCAACGATAAACTGGCGGGACCCATTCCATCAGTAACCATGAAAATGATGTTTCTCTTTGGCGGCTTGTGGAAGGCGGTGAATGAGACGAAGGTTGTGTAGAAGATGGATACTGTAGCGTGTTAGTAATTCTGATATATGCTATGTTTCAATTTGAAAGTGGCGCTGATGTTGACATGAACTCCAGGTTTCCAAGATCATCGGAATCGATCAGATTGACTTACCTAGAATGACAGCACCAATAATGAGGGAGAGCAGACGTGGATGGATGTACTTCTTGAAAGCCTTGAGCGGCTTGCTTGCTGGCTTGTTTACACTGTTGACCAACAGAGCATCGTTCTCAGAGACAGCAGTCATGGCTTGTTGTTGTGTTGTTGTTGATGGCGAGAGAAGAAGACGAGAAGAGTCGATAAGGATTCGAGTCGAATTTGAAAACGTGGAAGGTCATTTTGGTGTCCAGGTGTTTTTGGCAGAACGGAAGAAGTGAATTTGAGAATCACACATACGACAAGTTCAGTAGATGGTATATAGGCTGAAAAGGTTAATCACACGACATGGGTGGCAGCTTCAACTCAAAGACATTTAGAACAAAGAAACAACAGGAGCTCTTTGAGAAGACACTCCCAGGCTGGTACCAGAAGAATCTGAGAAAACATTCCTTCCTTCTGTTTGGTGGGCCATTCTTGATCTTTATGGGCCTGTCTTCATTCTGGTTATCCAGTTTTACAGCTATCAGATACGAACAAAGAGACCAAAAGGTCCGTGAATTGACTGAAGAAGAGTCATTAAACATGAACACAAAGAGAAGAAAAGTCGACATGAAGGAGGAATTTTATAGACTGCAAGGTTTGGGTGAACAGGATTGGGAACCAAAGAGAGTCCCAAGACTAAAAGGTGAAGGTGAAAACGTTTGGTAGATTCACACTTCAGAGTATAAACCATATACTAATCATCATCAAATGATTATAACATACCCTAATGACTATAATGACTTTTACTCCAATAATTATTGACCACATAACTTATGTACATACCAATAAATCGATTGATTTTTTATATGATCTGATGATCTCAGTAATATTAGTTATTGCAACAAAAGTAGCAAGCACTAGCGAATATAAACAGAATCAAAAATTTACTACTCTATAACTCTAATTCATTCCACTCCAGTATCGATATCGCTGTATGGGATATCGATGATACTGGCTATAAATACATTATATAATAGAAAAATCTTAACTTGCAATGTACATTAATTATGTACATATCTCGTTTCATTCACCCTTCATCTTCTCTAATGTTTTCTTTTTTTATTTGCTCTCATCAAAGTCACTGAAACTCTTTAGGTTGATGATGATAATGATGCAGCTTCTTTCTTGGCTTTAATACTAACATCCAATTTAGACAAAGCCAAATAACTTAGTAACCCAATAAAGACAAACTTTGCAACATCAAATGGCTTCTTCCAATAATTCCATGCAGTATATTTATATTTAACTACTATTTTGATAGATCCTAAATCATCAATCAAATTGGTAAATACTAAGGTCTTCTTAGTATGACCCTTACCAAAATCAAAGAAAGAATTCTCAAATGAATCAATCTCATCCTCATATGGTAATGGACTGTCAACTTCTAAAATTTCTGCTCCTTCTGGTAAATAAACACTTAGTTCAACTCTATCATATGTAACATCAATAGGGCCAGCAATAACTGGGAAAGTCACTGAATATTCATCAGATCCACTTGGAACTAAATAATTACTTAATGTATTTGTCCAACCAACAGTGAAATTATATTTCCAACCACCAAATATTGGATATCTTGGTCTAAAGAATAATCTACCTAAATATGGTTTAGAAGTTGAAACATTACCAACCAAATCAGTGAAATAAAAATCTCTTGAATCATCTGTTAATCCAAATTCTAATGTACTTAAAGCAGCAGATGGTTGAATAGCACGCTTCTTTGTCATCCATTCAGCTCTTGAAAAGCCTTCATTCAATGCAGCAGCTCTATTGATCATCTCGTAATATTCTTCAAATTGTAAAGTATTACCCCAATGTGATACCCAAACACCTCTTTCTAATTTGGTAGCTCTAGGTAATGGTAAATTATGCTTATAAACCAAATTTAAGACATTAAAGGTAAATGGTGCAACCTCACCAAAGAAGTAACTATAAGCTCCATCAGTGACAACAGCTTCGACATTGATTTCCTTTCCTTCAATTGGTAATTCACCAACATCAGTAGCACCAGTTACATCCAATGTTGATAATACGGTATTATAAGAACTCAATGGAGATTTATAAGTTTGTAACAAAACAGTTTGATCATCCATCAATCCAATCTTTGCAGGAAGTGGTTCGACATTATCTAAACCAATGAAATTACCCACAATAGTGACTGATTGCTTTGGTGCAATTGGTGCTGGTAATTTGACCTTGATATAATTGATCAATTCTTCACCATTAATAGTGGTTGCATCTTCCACCAATTCAGTGGTTAAAACAGTCTTTCCTTGGAAAAATGTGTAAACTGACAATTTGTCAAAGAAGTATTTTGGTAATGCAAAGTAATATTCATCATTTGGCTTATCATCAATGTTCTTTATGTATAATTGTACACGTTCTCTGGCATATGATTTTTGTAGAGCCAATGATCTTGTGAATTCAGTATTTTCCCAAGTCTGTTCAGGAACAAAGGAACAAGACACCAATGCAGTCAAAAGACACAGTACCAAAGCCTGAAGTTTCATTATTTTGATGCTATTGATATCTAGATAAGATCACTGATAGTATCAATCAAATATTCCTAGCCTTTTAAAAGAGAACTCGACTTGAAGCTTATGTTTTATTTGAACACGACTACGACTTTTTCGTGATTTTTTGGAAGACTTCCGGTCAGTCGGAATTGGCAGAAATTTTGGTGTTACTATGGCAACTACAGTCTCTTTTTTGTGAGTTGATACTATTAGATGGCACTTATATTGAGGATTGAGAGCAGTATATTGAACAACATGGTTAATCAATTGATAATTATACTGTAATTGAAAAGAAAACAACAAATATTAAGCAATTGAAATAGAAAAAACGGAGAATTCATCAACTCATCTCTTCACGTAGCTTCTATTAGGAAGTGTCATTGAGGAGGCATGCCTATCATCAAAGGGATTATCACGAAACTCTACTTCGAATGAGTTCTTAGTAGCACTGTTGAGATCTTCACCATATGCCTGGTTTTCTCTGATTTCAGTTGGTGTCTTGTACTCAGAATCAACATTCTGGAAGGCCTGCTGAGCTAGTTTTGGCTCATCTACAAAAATACCATCGCAAGTCAAATCATTATAAACATGTAATCAAACTATGTACCTCAATCAATTCATACAGTGAAAAAAGCATTCAAATCACTTCTATCATAAAACCTCACTGATAATTTTGGAAGCCTCCCTATAAGTTTCCAATAACTTGAAGCATTTGTCTCTCTCCTGTGCCAATCCTTCATCTTCCATCAGTAATTGATCAAATAGTGATTCTTTATATAACTTGGTAACCAATCTGTTTTGAACAGTTTCCTTGGAATAGTTAACCAATAGACACATGATAGCCTTTGGCACTTGATCTTGAATCATTTCTCTAATGATATCAAAATAAGATTGAATTAATCTCTTGATCAACTCACACTCGAGTTCTTCACGTTCAGTTAAGACAGGGGCTTCGCCCTCGTTTAATAAACTATTCTCAATAGACATCCCATTAATCATGTTATTATGGTGTAAATTAATGCTGTTATTATTATTGTTCATCGACAAATTTTCAAATGCCTTTGGTAGTGTACTTGATGTTCTTGAATGTCCATTAATCCCTGGAAGTGCTCCATTGGATTTAGCATTTTGTTGTTCTCTACCAAAAAAGAAGTTCAAGAATGAATCTTTAGATTCATTAGGATTATTTGTTTGTGAAGTATTTGTCTTTGGATCATCTGCGCTATCAACAGAATCTGTAGATTCAAAGCTATCATCAGCTTCTCCGCCATTGGAAGCACCTGTAGCTTCAGGTTCAATGTTTTTTAATACCTTACTTGAAGAATATAATTTCTGCTTTTGTTGTAATTCTTTTGCCTTTTGTCTGTCGGCAACAACACTCTGCATAGCAGTTGCTGCTCCAACAAATCCAGGATGATTGGTATTGATGTACGATCTATGAATCTCAATCAAGCTTTCAACATAAGCAATTGTTGGACCAAGTCTTTCACGTAAAAGTTCACTTACAACCTCAATCAATCGTTGTTGTAATTTTGGGTATCTTGATAACTCTGGTGATCCACAATTATGGCAAATCTTCATTAACTCTTCATATACTAGCTCAACACAACGATGTGAAGGGCCTTCCAAAAGCTTGATTTGTGGTTTAACCAACAGATCAAAAGCCAATTCAGGAACGAATAGAGATGGTCTTGGACCTGTAGAATTTCTAATAGCAGTTCTTATATCATTGATAGATAAATTAGATGTTGGGCTAATCGAACCTAATGACAATCCTAAAACATCATTATAAATATAGTAAATTCTGGCACCACCACATAATTCTTTGGTACTGATGTCCATTGAGGTACCTTCAATTGAATTAACAAAGTTTGTAGCAAATTTGGTCATCAACTTTAAGATCATAGTACTACGATCTTCTCTATTGGTAATTGTTGATTCACCATATGATGCCAATTCTTGTTCTGTCTGTCCCATTAATGTGTTCAATTTTGCTTTGATGTCTGGCAATTTTTCTCTAATATGAGCCATCAAAGTTTGGTTCAAAAGTTTGGCCAAGTACTTTGTTCCACATCTGTTTGAGATGGTTCTGTAAACTGGATGAGTATGGAAGAATTCTTCTTCTGATGCTAAACCTTCTTCTACACTTCTATTAAGTGAAATATCTTGTTGTGATCTATTAACAACACCAACGAATCCCAACTTTAAAGGATAAACCTTACCAGATAAAATTTCCAGGGCATTTGTACCATGATCCATAAGATCCAATTTGGATAAGACACCAATTGTTCTTTTGCCTTGAGAATCAACCTGTCTGGCCAATTTCAATGATTCCGAGTTAACAAGATCAACATTAGCTGGGGAAACTGCCAAGATAATACAATTTGGCTTTGCAATATACTCAAGAATCAAGTTTCTGATTTGCTTTTCAATGTCAGTTGGTTGATCTCCAATTGGGACTTTGGTGATACCAGGTAAATCAACTAAAGTCAAATTCAAAACCTTTGGTGAGAAAATCTTCAAATTGATTGGAATTCTACTGATACCTTTGTTTTTACCAGCAATTCTTGAGGTTTCTAATTCAATTTCCCTTCTGATATCCAAGAAGTCATAGAAACGACGGCCTGGAATATGAAGAAATTCACCCCATTCATTTTGAATTTCCGGTTTGTAACCTTGTTGTTGTCTTAAGTGATCTTCCAATGTAAGTTCAGTCTCATTCTCTGGAGATGGGCTTCTGGATGAAACGGACCCATTTTGAGATGACTGGGTATAGTTGTGAATTAAAGGAGAGTCTTCACTGATGTTATTCAATTGAAGTACCAAAGGTCTTCTAGTGACAATTCCAGTACCTCTTGGTAGGAAATCTTTACCAACTATGGTCTCTAATATTGAAGATTTACCAGAAGATTGCGAACCAATAATAGACAAGATTGGCAAGTCCAGTGAATCAATACCGGCATCATACGTAACGTCTTGTAGTTTATTGACGGTGGGAATCAAATCTTCAAGGGAAGCCATCTTTAGATCAACTTCAATGGCGTTGTTGACCTTTGCTAAACACAGAACAACTCGTTGGTACTTTTTTTTGGTGCCGTTTTCGAAAAGGAGGAACAGCGCTTCAAACCACAACCAGTTCCAGAGTTACCCTCCTGAGTATTTGACTACTATTCAGATATATACAGATCAGATGTGTATTATGGCTTCTGCTTCTTTCTGACAAGGTTACTAAGATCATTGGTGATGATTTTCGCTCTTTTCTTGACTTGCAAGACGTTGATATTGGCCGGATTGGCTATATTCAAGCTCTTCTGTGGGACTGGAGCGATGAAGGTACCCTTGATCGTTATCCATTCTCTATGTAATCTCTCTTGTAGATAGTCAGTAACGTTTTTATATGCCTCCAATGCACCTTCTTGTTCAGAGTATACTTCGCTGATGATATAGTTCTTCAGCGTCTTGAAGTGTTTGCGGCTTAAGACAATGATATCTCCAACATCGACAGCTTCAGCATTAGAATCCCTCAATTCACCAGTTATCCCAATGACAGACACAGTAACCCCCAGTCTGAACTCTTGTCTAATCTGCAATTCAGTCCAGAACCTTTTCATTGATATTTCCTTGATCCTATTTTCAACAACTAAATGCTCCAGAAATCTTGCCTTAGGGTCATCAGGGAAAACAGGTATTTTATAGATAGCTATGTCATCATCCTCACCGTACAAAGTATCACCAACCAACCAATTAGAGCTATTCAGATTGTTCAAATAACGTTGCACCTGTTTAGGGTCTTCAGCTGGTATTTGTAAATAGGCCTTGCATGAATCTTCTTTAAAATTCTTCAATATGATCTTGTCTAACGACTTTAACCACCATTTGAGCAGCCCATCACCAGACAAGATGTGTTTTTCTGTGCTCTTACTCGAATCTGGAAACAGATATTGACCCTCTGCTCTGGTAAATAAGGAGATTTTGATTATGATTTTCTTGGGGTAGCTAGATATGGTATATTGTTTGACTTGAACAGGTTCTGGAAGATCACCATTTTCACGCCCTATCAGTATTTTCAATGCTTCCTTTGTAGTTGTGTTTTTAGCAATTGTATTAGGACCCTTCTTCAAATTAGCAGCTGACTTGGGAATGATATTTTTGAGATACGCTTCAATTGGAATCTTCAAAAGATATGAAATTATAGCTTCAGTGATGGGTCCAATTTTGGCCTTTGATAAATTGAAGCCAGTCGTATCAGCCTTTGAAACAAACAGTAATCTTTCCGTAAATTCTTTGTCATAATCAATTGTAATATATATGAATATTTCTAACCCAAAGAAGGTCAGATTTTGGTATGCCAAAGTGATGAAGTGCTCGATCTTGATTGTCTTCAAGTTCGCGTTTTTTGAAGACTGTGTAACCAATGAGTGCGTATCTCTAGGCGTAGATTGAAAATTGAAAACGTCAAACTCCTTTCCATAAGGTAGCACGTCTGCCAGAGAGCTTTTCAAATTAGGCGACATTGCTCTCCTGTTGATGAGATCTTTGAATTGGATAATTCAACGTGACAGGTTACATAGTAAACACGACCAAAATTTCTGAGAAAAAATCTGGCTTCAGAATTTAGTCTGCGTGAAACCGTAAAATGTAAAAAGAAAACAGACGGTAAGCTCTGAGAGATGTTTATCCATATAAACTGAGAATGTTACTGAAATACGTTATCATATCAGCTGATAGGTTATAATAAGTTCTTATAATTAAATTCTAAATTGAACCATCAAAAACTAAATACTGTACAACATGCTTATTTTATTATCAGTTTTAAGCACCTTCATATTCATCTGGATAGAAAATCAAACGTTCAATACCTTCTTCGGTTAAGATAACTTCTCTGATAACACCACCAGAACTACCATCCCATTTTATAGCTTGTGATAGCGCAACTTTAACGAACTCTATGGTTTCTTCTTTGGTCATGTCTTCTTTGAAATTTTTCTCAGTCCAACCGTAGATATAAGCAGAACCAGAACCAGCAATAGCAAAAGGCTGTTTATGAACAGATCCGCCTAATGGTATACTATATACTTCACCTTTCGTTTTAGAGTCATAACCTGCAACAATCAGACCAGCACTAAGAGCGTCTTTATTTGTGTAAACTATTTCTTGGAATAAGGCAGTAGCAATCTTAGCTGATGCAGGTTTACCATGCTGTGCCACATATAAATCTAAGTGATGCTTAACAATATCTGCAACAGCTTGAGTATCAGCAGCTGAACCTGATCTGCAACACCAAATCTTGTCATGGACTTGTGTCAATTTATCTGTAACACTATTTCGAAATAAAAGTTGTTAGTAACTCTATGATTGTTATCGAGCGGGAATCTTGTAAAAGCAAAAGAACTTACCGGTTGGCAATATAAGAACCAGTGGTTGTACGACTATTGTGATATTAATTTGTTAGTATCATATCTGGAGATTTAATATGGGAGGTAACATACGAATCAGCACCTAGTATCACACCATCCTTAAACTTAACAGCCATACTAAATTCAAAAAGATAGTTAGTAAACAATTCAGTCATAAACCTTATATAACATTGTTAAAAATTGATAGCTCATAAACATACATTGAGGTACCTAAACTGTTTTGTAATGATTGTTTGCATTGTTAGTAAATTTCAAATCTCAAGGGGAAAATATGGATCCACAACAAGGATTGGGTTTAATTGGATCCTCAAAAGCATAGCACATACTTGACTTCACCCTTCTTAAGGTGATTGATATCTACTGTAATTCCATTCATCTTGCTTTTCCTGTTTTGAGATGACTTGGACTTCAACAGATGTATTTGCCACTCAAATCGTATCGAAATCAAATTTCAAAGAATCGCCAAAATTCTTATTACCCTGAACATCCGGACACCAGTTTTCAACTCGCCAGAAAATTTTTTGATCAAATCTCAGCGTCTATGAAGGCCTGACAAAGTCTCTTTTATTAAACAACATTACTTCACTGTGCAATCATGTCTCAAGTTCCATTTGATTTAAAGCATGTTGCTCCAATCTCCAATATTTGGGGTCCTCCATCTCAAGTTCCAGACACTCTACGTTTCAACGATATTCCATATGCCCCATTTTCAAAGGGTGACAAACTAGGTAAAGCTGCTGACTGGTCTTCATCTGAACAATTCAACAAAGACCAAAACAATAAGGGTAAGAAGAGCCAACGTGATTACTTTCATGCTTATGGTGCCTCTTCAGCATCCCAATTTGCTGCTGAAGAAGCCGATGAAGGTGAAGATTTCGAAGTTGTTGACAACAGTAAAGCCACCGCTGCTCAAAGAAACGTCGTTATTTTGAAGGGTAAGAGAACCACTACTACTACCAATAACAAGTTCAGCAACAATGGTACTGGTAACAACAACAATAACAATAACAGCAATTCTGGTAACAACAATAACAGAAACAACCAATCATCAACTGCTAAAAAACCATTCAACCAAGGTAATAATCGTCGTAACAACTGGAAAGACAAGGAAGAAAGATTAAGAGATCCATCAGTTAAAGTACAAGAATCATGGACCATTGTCTCTGATATTGAGTTAAATAAATTGACCAAGTTGAACTTTGAAGTTGCTGCTGGTGAAGAACTAGCCACTTATGGTGCCATTAATGGTTACAACAAAAAAATTGAAAGATCATCTAACGTTCCACTAAAAGTCATTGACAAGGCTGTTTACAACCCAACTGCTTCAGATGATCCAATCATTCAATCATTGAACGCTAAATCCACAGCTAAAGTCTACACCACAGATTCCGTTATTGCACAATTGATGTGTGCTGCAAGATCAGTCTATTCATGGGATATAGTTGTCACCAAAAAGGATGGTGTCATATTTTTCGATAAAAGAGATGGTTCTTCTATTGACAGAACCACTGTCGATGAAAATGCTCAAAATCCTCCATCCGATGCCAACGACGCCGCCATCAATAATGTCAAGAACTTGGCCCTAGAAGCTACCTTTATTAATCACAATTTCCTTGCTGACTCCGTCTCAGAAGAACAAACCTATAAATTCAGTCAACCAAACCCATTCCATGGTTCATCTACTGAGCCTCTATTATCAAAGGGTTACAAATATAAGAAATTCACATTATCATCAAAACCAACTACAAACACACATAAGCAAGCCTCAGCTGCTGATGAGGAAGTTGAAAAAGACCCATTGACAATCGTTATTAGAACTGAAGTCGATTCTAAGGATGCTCTTACAAATCAACTACTATCCATTAAGGCTGTTAACGAATACACTATTGATGATTTAGATTGGAAAACCAAGTTCAACACTCAAAGAGGTGCTATCATTGCTGCTCAATTGAAGAATAATAACAACAAATTTGCCAAATGGACCAACCAAGCTATCTTGGCTGGTGTTGATACCATCAAGTTGGGTTTTGTTTCAAGAAGTAACTTCAAGGATAAGAGCAAACATTCTATTATTGGTGTTGCTTCATATAAGCCAGCTGATTTAGCTGCCCAAATCAATTTGTCTACCGGTAACGGTTGGGGTATTGTTAAGTCTTATATTGATATCATTGCCCATGAAGACGATGGTAAGTTTGTTATCTTGAAACAACCAAACACTCCAAAGCTTACAGTTTACAGAGTCCCAGAAGACTCTTTCGTTGACGAACAATAAAAAATCACATGATATCATATTTGATTGATTTAGAATAGATATATAAACCTGTGACACCAATTTCTCAATCCTTGATGTAGCCTTGAGTCTAACTGGCTACCTAGTGTAGTATGATGAAGTGTTGCGGCGTACTCTTTAATTTTGGTTGAAACTCACGTGATCTCATCTCAAGTGCCTTTTTTTTTTTTCATATAAAAAAATTTCTTTAGGTTGCAGAAAGTAAAAACACTAGCTGATCACATACAGAATCTAACACACAAGGATATACCAATATGGTAAGTCATTTCATATCCCAGATTATAACATTTACACAAATATACTAACGGTTTTTGCAGAAAATCAAAACAATAAGTCGATCAGCAGATAACTATGTTCCTGTTCGTAACACACAGGAATCAAACATACCTAGAAACTTGAATCCTGAGTTACATCACTTTGAAAGAGCTCGTGAATACACAAAGGCCTTGACTGCTACAAAGCTGGAGCGTATGTTTGCTAAGCCATTTGTTGGTCAGTTAGGAAATGGTCATAGAGATGGTATTTATACCATTGCAAAGAACTTTAAAGCTTTGAATAAGATTGCTACAGGTTCAGCTGATGGTGTTATCAAATATTGGGATTTAAGTACACATACAGAGTTGGCCAGTTTCAAAGGTCATTATGGTCAGGTTACTGGAACTGCAATTACAGTAGATGGACAATTATTATCAAGTGGTGATGATAAGACTGTTAAACTGTGGAGTGTTAACACAAATGATTATACAAATGAAGATGATACAAAGATGAATAAGAGTGGTTTATTGAAAACATATCTTGGTGGACATGCGTTTTCAAGTTTGGATCATCATATTAGTGAAAACTTGTTTGTCACTGGGGGTGCAGCCATAGAATTATGGGATGAATTGAGAACAAGACCAATTTCAAATCTTTCATGGGGTGCCGATAACATCACAAAGGTTAGATTCAACAAGACAGAAACCTCAATAGTTGCTTCAGCAGGTTCAGATAACTCCATTGTACTATATGATATAAGAACCAACAGTCCGACCCAGAAACTAGTCCAAACCATGAGAACAAATTCGATTGAATGGAATCCAATGGAAGCATTCAACTTCGTTACTGCCAATGAAGATCATAATTTATACTACTATGATATGAGATACATGAAGAAAGCGATGAATGTGTTTAAGGATCATGTCGCTGCTGTTCTAGATGTTGACTTTTCTCCAACTGGTCAAGAAATTGTGAGTGGTTCCTATGATAAAACTGTTCGTATTTTCAAAGTTAAAGATGGTCATTCAAGAGATATTTATCATACAAAGAGAATGCAACATGTATTCCAAGTTAAATTTTCTATGGATTCCAAATATATTCTTTCTGGTTCTGATGATGGTAATGTTAGAATATGGAGAACAAATGCCAGTGAAAGATCTAATGTTAAATCTACTAAGCTAAGAAACAAATTAGAATATGATGAAGCATTGAAAGATAGATTCAAATTTATGCCAGAAATCAGAAGAATTGCTAAGCATAGACATGTTCCAATCGTTGTTAAGAAGGCTCAAGAGATTAAGGATATTGAGACCAAGGCAATGAAGAGAAGAGAAGAAAACGATAGAAGACATAGTAAAAAGGGCTCAAAGCCATATGTATCTGAAAGAGAGAAACATATTGTTCATACTGCATTTAAGGAAAATACTGATAAGTAGGTGATTTGTGATGCGTTTACCAACTCTAAATCTGAGTTATGATGGTAATTAGTTTAATGCATGAATCATGACCTTCAACTTTATCAGATTTGTAGCGACGTAACTCTCATGTTGCTGTTGATCAAGGCTTCAATTTTACAGTTTCTAGTATTTATCATGGAACTACCAAATTAAAAGTATCGGAAATGTTGTTTTGGATTCGACGTCTAAATCTCTATATAAATGTTAAATAAGATAAAAGTTGATTGACTGATCGGCTGAATAAGTAGATTAAAATTGAGAGATTATAAGAAGTGAGAAAAATTATAAAAATGTTTTTATATAAAAAAGAGTAATAAGATAAAGGGTGAGCTGACAAAGGCAATAATAATAAAACACAAAAATTCTTACAGTTTCACGATCATATCAACACATGTCACTAACAGTGATGAGAACAGAGAATTTGAATAAAATGGAAAGTCATATGAGTAAATTGTTCAATGGTTCATCAATAACTGCTTTCTTCTTTGGAAGTTTTGAATTGTTTGTAATGAAAGCTTTGAAAATGATCTTTTATATCAAAGTCCTGCTCAGATATCAATAAATTTGATTGATTAATGGAATGAATGATTATTACTAATAATTTGTTTGTAAATGAGATGTCTTAGGTTAACATTTATCAAATAATAAATGCTAGTCAGATTTGAAAAGAAATCAAATGCTTTTATAAGTTAACATCCAACACCAGCCCGACATCTTCCACATTTTCCTTTGCCAAATCTTCCAAAAATGGAATAATATCCAATAATTCATTATCATGAGCATCTGAGAACCAGCTCGAGATTGGGATGGCATGCTGAGGATGGAATAAATATGATGCTGGAGAATTATCTAAAATGATCAAATCTTCCAATGGTCGACCAATTTGTGAAAGGTTCTTAATATAGTTTCCTTGATAATTATAACATGAATCTCTAAATAGTCTATGATGGACAGCCTTATGGATATCTAATTCATCTAATAGTGGATCACCATATCTTGAAACTGAAGCAGTAAATACGACAACTTCATAAATTTCACCAACTCTCTTCATAAATTCATCAACCCCAGGTCTTTTGATGACATAAACGTTATGAATCTGATTATCAATATCAACTGGGATAACAAAATCAGCATGCTTTAAATATTTGAATGATGAATGGACTAAAGTTTCATCCAAGTCTAATATTAGACATTTTCTATTACTAAAGCGTTTAGGAGCTGGGTTCAATAACCAACCTGATTTAGCATGAGCTTGTCCAGTTTGGATCTTTGTCAAGTCTGCTAATTCATCCTCTTCTTCTTCGATTTCTCCGTCATCACGCATTTCTTCATCATAATCATCACTATTGGATAAATCTTCAGATTCGTTATTTGATGTGACTATTCCACCAGCATTGTTCACCATACCTCCATGATAATTATTGTGTGTTGAATGAGGGTCTGTTGAAACGGTACTATCGGTGCCTTCGTATACTTTGACATCGGTCTTTGTTCCGTCGTTATCGTTGATATTTGCCTGTGATTGATTGCTGTTGATAGAGGACATGTTGTTGTTGTTACTGTTGTTGATGTTGTTGGTAGTATTTGTTGATTTGACTGTCCTTCTCGACTTACTTGATCTTATTGTTTGGTTTGACTTATGAGCAGCAAGATTTGAGTTACTCGTATAAATCTTCTTATTAGCAGAAGCGGCTTGAGTAGCAGTGGTTTTGTTATTGCCAACCGTTTGTTGTGATTGATTATTAGCAGTGAATGATGATGATTGCGTACCTTCGCTTTCACCTGAACAACAAAACAATTGTATGAATTTGTCCATTATTGAACAACAGTTGTCTCTTCAATGGTCTTTGTGTTTTCACTTGAGGGAAAGGCGATAATGTCAGACTTTCTTGCAAGAGGTTCGGGCAAATTGGTGAGTTCAAGAGTGAGGGCGAGGATGTGTTGTATAATAGCTGAGACGCTTTGAGCAAAGGGTTTAGTATATTGTCAAAGGGATTGTCCTTGTTCGATAATCTTGTTGTTGCTGTTGAATTTGAACAAATAAGTTATGACTCGACAACACCGAATCTATTTGTTGTCTTGAGATTTCCTGTTTGTGAACGGCTTCCCGAGTGCTGTTTCTTGAAGGGCTTTAGGGTTGGGCAGAGAATGGCAAAGTAGTCAATGGAATGAGAGAAATTAGTAACAGGATAGCCCTTTGAATCGCTTATATTGTGGAGCGCCACCTGTCTTTGACTTTGTTGTTCTTCTGGATTGGGTCTTTTGAGCGCTTTCAAACTCTTCGTTTTTTTTTGTCTTTTTTGTTTTTTTTAAAAAGTTGGTCGGAAGTCAAAATTTAGAGTCGGAAGTCAAAGTCGGAATTGCTGAGTTCCGACCACTAAAAATTTGAAATTTGAAGTTTGGGATCAAACAAGGAAGATTCCAGATCAAACAAGACGGTTTGTTAACTGAATAAGAACCCAATGATCAGATCTGCCACTCCTCCCATCTCGCCCTCTAAGAGAACCAGCATCAACAAGAACATGGTCAATTCTTCAAACTTGAGCGCAGTCACCTCAAATCTGTTGCGCAAATCAAGCACAGAGTACAAGTTTGATCGTAACTTGGAACAACAACAACTGCCGCACAATAACAACAGTAATAATCAACAATACATTATAACAAGACATCAATTGCCAAACTTATCACAGATAGAACACAGAACAGTCAACAAAGAAATGCAAACAAAGAAAATACTCTTGAATATCCTGTTTCTATTGGCTTCTAAGTTGATCATCAACATCATAAATAACCTCTTAAAGACTCTAAAATCATTGGATCTACCATACTTGAGCTTATTAGGGTTCCAGTTGAATGGTTATTTCTTAGCAATAGTTCAATTGTTATCACTCACCAATATTGTTATTGGAATTTATAAAGTTTTCATCAAAAAAGATGATGAATTTAAAGACTTGAAGTTGAATAATATACAAAGAAGTCTGTTAGACTTACCACCATTATTGGATGATTATGAGGAAGAGGGAGAAATACAACAAGAAGGAGGAAACATCCAAAACCAAATACTGGCATCTAGAGCAGGTAATGAGGGATTGAACCAATCACAAGTCACTTTGACCCAGTTCAGTACACCTATTCGGTCAACAATAGATTCCAAAAAACTCAACATTTCATCACAATTATCATCAAACGCAGCATCAACTTTAACTACATTATCTCCATCAAGGAAGAAAACCAACACTATACCGACAGCATCACCAATGGCATCTAGATTAAGATCCAGAAGAACCAACAACACAACTAAACCAAAAGAAACCAAAGAGGAATCAACCTCAAGTCAACAACACCAACAACAACAACAATCTCATTATCAACCTCAAAATGCTGTAAAGAAAACAATAATAACCAAGAATCTAAGTCTTGAACTTAACGGTGGAACAGCTCCTGCTTATATTCCTTCTCCAAAATACAGTTATAGAATGGATTCACCAACAAAGAGACATTCACTTAATAGTACCATCAGAGCAAGAAGAGTTTGAAATCACAGAAACCAAAATCTACAAAAATGCATTATATAACTCATCATTTCAATGATTTCTCATTTATATATTCAAATATTCGAACTGAAAGTTAATTGACTCAATGATTTAACGATCTCGTTATTTATATACTTTCCTGTAGCTCTTAGAAAACAGTATCTTATAACAAAATGGAGATCAGTTGTACCAACATGATATGGTATATCACGGTGATTGAATACAACCTAATCATCTTTCAAGAGAGGATGATCCAATCCAAATTCATCCTCGAACTCTGAATTTCATATTGAAGCTGTTGATATTTCAGTATAGAATTTTGAAAATAAAAATGTGAAAATGTAAAACTCAAATATTCAACAAATTTAAACCACAATCAAGTATTTAACTATACCATTGATCATCATATATTGCAAAGAGATATGTCATTATCACAAGCATTGAAGAAGAAGATCAAAGTGGCTTTATTTCAATATGCTCAATCCACTTCCAAATTAGAGAATCTTAAAAAGGTTGAGGAATTAACAAGGACAACACTTATCAAGGATCCCAAAATTGATCTAATAATACTTCCAGAAACTTTTAATTTCCCATATTCTATTAAATTATTTCAAAAGTATGCTGAGAATATACCAAATGGTGAAACCACCAAGTTTTTATCAGATTTAGCCAAGAAGAATAAGGTTAATATAATTGGAGGATCGATATCAGAACTTGGTAGTAGTAGTAATGATGGTAGTGATGATAAAGATAAAGATAAAGAACCAAAGATTTATAATACATCAGTGGTATTTGATGATAATGGATCAATTATAGGTAAACATAGGAAATTACATTTATTTGATGTTGATATACCTAATGGGATTACATTTCAAGAATCAAGATTATTAAATAAAGGAGATTCAATAACTAATATTAATTTAAATGATTTTGGTAATATTGGATTAGGTATTTGTTATGATCTAAGATTTCCTGAATTAGCTAATATTGCTAGTCGACATTTCAATTCATTTGCAATGGTTTATCCCAGTGCATTTAATATTCATACAGGTCCATTACATTGGGAATTATTAGCTAGATCAAGAGCATTAGATAATCAACTGTATTGTATTTTATGTTCACCAGCCAGAGATAACAATGCTAAATATATCAGTTATGGACATTCCTTAGTGGTTGATCCAATGGGGAAAGTAATAGCAGAAGCTGGTGAAGATGAAGAAGTTTTAATTGTTGAATTGGATCCTGAATTGATTGAAAAGACAAGACAAAGTATTCCAACAAGTCAACAACGAAGATTTGATGTATACAGAGGACCAGAAATTGTGTAATTTTATATAGAATATAAGCTGTTGATACAATATACTTGATGATCAAGTGGCATAAATTTGATAATTTGACTATGTAAATTTGTAGATTTGTTTAAGGGTTTAAAGGTTTAAAGAAAAATAAAAAATTACCATAACATCAGCATTAACAATATTTACAAGAATATTTACAAGAATATTTACAAGAATTATAAGAATAAGAATAAGAATAAGAATAAGAATAAGAATAAGAATAAGAATAAGAATAAGAATAAGAATAAGAATAAGAATAATAATCTATACCAACTTATATGGAATAAGAATAAGAAGAACAAGAATAAGATCAAGAAGAGCAAAACAATTTACTAAATCAAGATGAATACGACACGGTCAAGCATCTTGTCAAATCCATATGATTATTATACGTATTTAGCCAAGGTTATTATAGTTGGATCTTCAGGGACAGGTAAATCCTGTATTCTTCATAGATTTTTAAAGGATGATGATATGATTGATGGTAAATTTGATATGATTTCATCACAAACCATTGGAGTTGAATTCAGTTCCAAGATTATTGAATATGATGATGGAATGAGGGTTAAATTACAATTATGGGATACAGCTGGACAAGAAAGGTTTAAAAGTTTGACTAGATCTTATTATAGAGGATCAGCAGGTGTGTTGTTATGTTTTGATTTGGATTATCGAAGAACATTTGAAGAATTGGGTGAGTTTATACAGGATATTAGATCACTAACTAATAATCCCAGTCTTATAATAGTGGGAAATAAATGTGATTTACTGGATACTAGTGGTGGTGATAATGATAATGTTATAGATAAAGATGAAGATCAAGACCAAGACAAGGATAGAGACAGTCACAAACAGAAGAGGGTTAGTGATGAAGAAGTGTTGAATTTTATTGAAAGGTATAAATATGATAAAGATAGTTTTATACCATATCTTAAGGTTAGTGCATTAACAGGATTAAACATTAAATTAATATTTGAAACATTAACTTCATCAATAATAACCAAAGTTGAATTAGGTATAATTGATCCAGAGATTCAAAGTTTTGGAGTTCAATATGGGGATATCAATTTACCTAATAACAACATATCGACATGGAACAATACAATGACACCCAATCATAAGAGTGGTGGGAAGTTGCCAATGATAAGGAGAAAGAGGACGACGTTGAGTCTTGTTGATAGGACTGTTGTTGAAGGCAGTGGTAGTGGTGGTGGTATAGGTGGTAATAGTTGTGCCAGTTGTTAGTAATTAATTGTGGTATAATGGATATTGTTAGTATAGTTGTGATCATAGAGTTGAGTGTAGTCTTGAGTGTAGTATCACTGTATTGCTGTAACTATATAATAGAGGATAAAGAATAGGAATATGAACAAATAATAAGGAATAAGAATAAAGATGATCAAATTTGAACAATTTCCCAGTATAGAGTACGGTATTAATCCTGACGAATAAACAAGACTGTGTACTTACTAACAAAGACAATACCTCTTCAGCTGAGTATATAGCTATCTATCTATAATAACTAATAACTATACTATACCATATAATAACTACACCATATCAACATGAACAGCCCCGACCATTCAATTTGACCAGTTTAGTGCTCGGTGTCACTGCACTAGTTGGACTCATCACTCAATGTTATTTGGACTATTTAAACAGGCTGACAATCCCTGAAATTTATTCTTATTAATCTTATATCTTATTCTTATATCCATAACTTATAACTTATAACTACAACAATGGTGGCCAATATCCTCATCAACAACTCATCAATTAACGCTGCCTCCAACGGTGGTCTCAGCACTGGTGCCAGAATAGGTGTTGCTGTGTTTCTACTGATTGGTGCTTTACTCATCATTGTATCAATGTTCTTAAGAAGAAGAAAGAGAAACATCCGTCGTCATAAATTGGGACTCAATAGTGTTCCCTTTTGGTGGTTCACTCCCTTCTGGTATCATGACAAATATGATAAACAGGAAGATGATACAACAAGAATGAGAGATAGTAATCAAAGATCTTCATTATTGGCAAATAGACAACAAGATCCAATATTGCAAAATGATATCAACTACAAAGTCATGAATACAGACTATCAAGGTGATAACTATTATAAAGATACTTCTTTCAATAAGTTGTCGTCAGCAGTACTGGACGAAGAATCAGATATTCATGATCATGAGAAGTATAATAATAATGAAATCATGTCAAGGGATGACCCATTCAGAGATCCTGAATCATTAACAAGACCAGGCAAATCACTGGCTAAATGAGTACCATCACCAATACATCAAGTACAAGTCATTATTACATTCATCATATCATGATCTTGGATAGTTCATTCTTGTACTACTTAGTGTTAAAGCTCTTTCTTTATTTCCTTTATTCTTAGTGGCGGTATTTCATTCATTCATTCTTTAATAAACATATAAACATATATTGCTTATAATAACAAGTACTACTTACAACTAATGTCATTGTGTTGCACGTCCTTAACACGTTATAAGACGTTCTATATTATGGGCAAGTGCAGGGCTAGCTGTAGCGCTATAGCTGATCATAACCATCAACATGGATCTATCAAACCAAAGGCCAATTGTGTCACATATTCACTATTTCATCCTAATAAAAGACTCTGTCGATGTTGCTAGCTCTAGTTCGAGTTGATGTATAGACATTTGTCATTGGTATGATATTATCCAAGCCATGGGAGTGTACTATAAGTTGCACTATCTCAATATGCCAAACGTTGTGCTTTTCTTCTCTTCTGTGGTCCTGGTCCTGTCAAAACACAAATTCAAATTCTCCAAAATTATAAAGATTTGATCCAAAATCCAATAGTTTCTGATTCCTGAACGAATAACACGATAACAAGAAGCTGCTGCACTGGTCACGTTCAAGGTTGAAGGTTAATACTTCACAGTCCACCATCCACTAGATTCGTACACCTCAGTTGAACCACCCAAACTCAGAAAGTCACTCCTCAGTTAAAGTTGTCAAAAGGCCATTAACCCCCAGATTAATTAGCTCTCATCAAAACAATCACATTATGCTGAAAGATCAAGCCATTGAATTAGCAGAGAGTGCCATAGACTGGACAATTCGTAACTGGTACCTCGTTTTGGTTATTGGTATAACAACAATCGTCCTAAGTCTAATTCATCAAAAAGGTCAAATATACCATCATAGATTGGCTTCCAAAGAAGTTGTCATAACTGAAAGTATAATGGTGAAACAAGTGGATAAAAGAGTGGCATATATGTATCTTGAATACATTCAGTATATACTGTGGTCCCATAATAAACCCAATCGCTTCATCAGATTTTGGTTTATGGACAATAGATCTGTTGAAAAAGATTTTGCGAATTGCTTACAGATGGAGAGGGAATCTTATAATCTAGAAAATCTCATGGTCGAATTAAAAACCATTTGGAAGTTACAGATCCCATTTACAACCTTTCATACTCGGTTTTTAGAAGAACCAAACAATGACACTCATCTTACAATTGCCATCACTACATTAATTTCAATTCATTGTCTTATTGAAGAGAGCAAATCATTTGTCCAATCCCTTCTTCGTCGCTCGACATTGAATCCTCTGTCAAGTGACAAGTTCTTTATCGATGTAATCAGCTTCTTGAAAAAAGCAGCTATGAGGATGAATAAGTATAAGTTGAATCATGACTTACAAATGGATGATGCGAATATTGATATTGTCAGAGTCCAATTGAAAATCACCAAAGACATTTTGATTGAAGCTGAGGATGTTTTCGAAAGCTTGCAGATACAAGCAAATGCCGGCGCTGATAGAGTTGAAAAGGACTACGAAAGATTACTTCCATTGAAGAATAGGTCATCAGCAATCAGTGTAGGACTCACAAATGAACATCCAGCTCCTGTCCAAGCTCCTGTCCAAGCTCCTGTCCTAGCTCCTGTCCTAGCTCCTGTCCAAGCTCCTGACCCAGCTCCTGTCCTAGCTCCTGTCCAAGCTCCTGTCCTAGCTCCTGTCCTAGCTCCTGACCCAGCCCCTGTCCTAGCTCCTGACCCAGCTCCTGAGATCGAAATTAACAATTGATGAATGATGAGATATATATAGCTACGTCAAAGGCAATTTGAGGATACGTCTGATTGATGATCTGCTCTCTTTGACCCATTCTGACTAGTCTAGTCTCTCCTCTGATTCGTCTATTCCTTCTGACCCATTCTGATTAGTTTATTTTATCTATGTTGTATGACTTGGTTGATCTTCTATTCCAAAATTATCTGATTCTATAATTCTCCAACCACCTTTTCTTGTAGTTTCAACCATAATTAGTTACGAGCTAGCTTGCTCTACGGGGTATGCTATTTTGAATAGTCATGGTGTATATGTATATTATATCATAAACAATGCAGTTGTAGCAGGTCAACGTCAATATAGGTTTAAAACTAATTTAATCAAATATTGCGATTATGATCGAGGAGGCACGTAGAATGTGTTATTAGTAGTATAGCTGTGAGATCACGATAGAAAATAGATAATCTATAGGAGGTAATGACTTCCATATGAAACCAATGGATATGAAATAGATCACATTGATACAAAAACAGTGATGGTACAAATCATCCAGGAAATGAGTTCTTCTAATCCATTCATGATGGTACTAGCTGTACTAAACCGGCATTGGGGGATCTAATCACTTAGAGTTTACTGTTTTGGAATTTGGAATGGTGATTTGATCTCTTATCTCAAACGAAGCATATAGAGTAACTTTGAGTGTAACAGGATAGGATCACAAAGGTCTTTCATAGGTTTCTGACCTCATGGTCACTCAGTGACAGGCACCATCATGATGAGGCCGGAAGATCAATTGGATGTGATAGATCAGAGGATACAGGCTCCACACTCCACATCACCACAGTCGTGTCGTTGCACATGAAAGGCATTGAAGTGTCTGAATAATGAGCACGATTGGATGATATTGATGTTAGCATTAGAAAAACCATTGGAGTCTAGTGTTTTGTGGTGACCATTGGGTCTATTTCCTAATCTTGCAGACCTTCTTAGCGATGGGAGAACGCCATGAGCAGCAGAATCATCATGGACAGGTGTCTGTCACAATGGGTCAAGACGTTGACCAGCAATAACTTGGTGTTCATTTCAGTGGGTAAACGTTGTTGTAGCTTATTTCCCTTGTTGTGTTATCCTCATTTAACCATGATGATTACCCTACTTCTCTGACTTTCCATCTATAGCGCTTATGCACTATTAGCTGCCTTAGTCAACGTCCACTTTCTGGTTGAAATCCATTTCTTCTATATAATGGGTCTTTCCCTACTTTCTAGGTTCAATCCCTCTTTATATAGAATACAAGTTCTTTTCTGATTATAATTCTACCAATACCTTTAGGTTGTTCGTACCTCTTTCGAGACGCTTACAATTGTTAGATCCAATCAGAGAAGTCCAGTCTACTTACAGAAGACACATTGTTAACAAGTCACGTGAAATAAAAGGAGGGTAACGTGTTCTGTAATAATGTTGTGATTTCTTGGTATGATTGCCATGTTTCAGCTTCAAGAAACAAGAAACATCATAGACTATTATCTATTATCTATTATCCATAGATAGATTATCTCATATGCTCTATAGCTATACTTCTTCCTTTAGTATCAGTTATGATTGCTGTGAGAAGCCAGTTATAATGACATAAAAACTTCTCAAAACTCATATATACTAACAATGATTTTATTTGAAGTATAACCTGATAAGATAGGTATATTGACATTACTGAAGAGAGAGAGGTTGAATTAAGACAATATATATAACAATGCAGGCAAGGGAGCACAAGCCAATTAATAAGAAGAAGACACTCACAGTGCAAGAAGAAATCACAATCTTCAAGAAAGTGTTTATGTTTCTAGATTCTCCAGATCATGTTATCAAACTGTTCTGCTCATTCAGTAGGCAGACCAGATTCACTCTGATTCAATCGTTGATGGTTACCTTTTCTAAAATTGTGCCAAATTTGCTTAGTGAACATAGGTTGATTTGGCCATGGCCAGATGAAGACCAGATCAAGAATATAAAGTTACTCAATAAAAGGAATAAAGCGCTAATCAAAAGGAATAAGAATAAACAATATAATTCAACAAAATCACCATTAAAATTAAAAGAGACGCCAAAGGAACAACCATTAGCTGATTGGCTGAGTTCGAATGGACTCCCATGTTACTATATTGACTTGTGTATCACCAATTACTATGAATTATCACCAAATGTGTGGTGTTTGAAACCAAATCCATCATTTGATATTGAAATATCAGCACAACGCAAATGCACAGTGACAGGCATAATTGATCCTTCTTATATAAATCATAATCATATGAATGATTTATTAAACATTGTTTATGATACAATAGCACCAAATTCACATCAATGTTATTCATCATCATTTTGCAATTGTTGCAATAATAAGTTCTCATCATCAAAAACAGCGTCAAAAACATCATCAAAAACATCAACATCATCAAAAAGTACTTCAAAAAGTACTTCAAATTGTAATATTTGCAATAGTACACGTACTTTAAACCTTGCAGAAGGATCTATTAATAAAGATAAAAAGGGTATTCATAATTATTTCATGATTCCAAAAGAGTATAAAAAGAATTTCATCTATATGAAAGATGGATGGTCTAAAATCAAATTATTAGGTTTAAATAAGAAGATTTTCTTTAGTTATTTTGATAATTGTTTGAATTGTTTAACAATTGATGATTCAAAAGATGTTAATTTGGATAATTTACAATTACCAAAGTTGAAGAGATTAATCATTGGAAATAATGTAACTTTTGATATTAAGAATAGATTTACAAATAGTGGATTTCAATATGGTTTTGGTTATGGATTAATTGATATTAATGATTCAACAATCATTCAAAAGAGAAGAATATTCCCAAATTTAAAAAGTTTACAAATTGGATTTAAAGCATTAAAGACATTGAATCATGATACAATATTCATTAATCAATTTATATCTCATATAACTACTCATGATGGTCGTGATGGTGGTGATGGTGGTTTGAATAATAACTCTTTGAAGATAACTTCTATTGTTCCAATTTTAAGTAAGAAATGTTTAAAGAAAACAATCATTAATGATCTTTTATTGTTTAATTTTATTGAAGATATTGGAATAACATGTCTTCGTTATTGGAAAAAGAATCATGGTAAATTTGATTTAATGTTGAGATCAACTAAACAAGTTTTAAGGAATAAATTTACTAATTATAATAAATCAATATTATATTCAAAAGATGAATATGTTTTGAAAGAGTTTAAATTAGATGACTGCAGTTCTAGTATAGTACTAACTGTCTCTACTAATTCATTAAAGGATCAGAAGGTTAATGTTAGTACTTTCAAATTGATATTCAAAGGTAAGATAATTGATTCAATTATACATCATATTACTGTTATGGATATTCTGGATCATATAAGTACATCAAAATCAGATTATAATGATGCACAAAGTCGTTTGAATCAACAAGATAATTTCAACTTTGAAGAATTGATTCGTAAAGAAAGATTAGCTGTTAATAATGTTAATAGTTTAACAAGCAGTACTAGCTTTGAATCTATTATGAAAGGTTTCAATGATTTGAATGATCTTTTTGAATTATGTTTTGAAGTTGTTATAAGTTGTGATCAATCAAATGAATCAGGTGATCAAGATGATCAAGTGACGGTAGATCAAAATATTGACATGAAATTCGCTTTGAGTTAAGACGAGTTAAGACATAGGAAGTACAGAAGTATAAAGCAAGTTAGGTTAGTAAGAATTAAAGAGTAAGAGTATATGTGTAAATTCAAGAGTATAATATAACTAAAAATCAGTATAACTAGATAACTAGATGTACCTTAAATAAAGGTTGGGATACCAGCATCTAACCATTCCCAAGGATCATTAAATCTTAAACCTATATCTAAACTTGAGATTTGTTTTATTTCATCATCAGTTAAATCAAAATCTTCAACATGTAAATTTTGTAATAATCTATCCTTATTTGATGATTTTGGAATAACAGCAATCCCTCTTTGAGTTACCCATCTTAAAAGAATATTTGAAGCATCCTTTTTATGTTTTGCAGCAATTGAAAGGATTGTTGGATGATCGAATAATTTTGGAGTATTATGAGCCTTTGTTGAACCTAATTCTAAGAATGATTGAGGACCAAAAGTTGAATAACCAACAACCAAGATGTTTTGAGATTGAGCATATTTAATTAATCTTTCTTGAACCAAATATGGATGATGTTCAATTTGTAAAGCCACTGGTTTAACTTTAGCACCTCTTAATAAATCTTGTAATAAAGCACCTGAAAAATTTGAAACACCTAAAGATTTAATCTTTCCATCAAAATGTAATTTTTCTAAAGCTTTATAAGTTTCTAATAGGGGGACATTTTCAAATTCAAATTCATCCTTTATACCAAAATTTGGAGGATATTTAACATCAAATGGAATGAATTTAAAAGCAATTGGGAAATGAATATAATAAAGATCAATATAATCTAATTGTAAATCATTTAAAGTTCTTTCAACAGCTAATGGAACATTATTTGGATGATGGAAATTATTCCATAATTTTGAAATAATACATAATTCACTTCTCTTAACAATTCCTTCATCAATGGCACGCTTAATACCTTGACCTACTTCTTTTTCATTACCATAATCACAAGCACCATCAAAAGCTCTATAACCTAATTTAATTGCATTATAGACTTGATCAGCAGCAACTTCGACTGGGATTTTCCAGCAACCTAGACCGACTAGAGGGTAAGTTTCGCCGTTTGATAGAGTGACAATGGAGGACATATTGTTGGTAGTATTGTTTAGTTATAATGTTATAAGGTTATAAAAGTACAAGTTACAAAAGAAGAGTAGGAAGAAATTGGGAAAATTGAGTTGCTTAAATAGTTTTCAATATGGCGATATGGCCCAGCTTTGTTATTTCAATTTTTCAAGAGTGGACCACAGTTTTTTTTTGAAGTTAAGATTTACAGCGTTAATTGTGCCTTCTTTTTAGCGAGAATTTGTTCGAGGATGGTGGTAGTGTTTAGTGTTTAGTGGTGATATGTTAGGTTATTAGTTATAAGGTATTGATGTATTGATGTATTGATCATATGGTAGTTGTTGTGGTGTTATGTCATTATAGTGGTTGTTTGAGTAAATGTCGAGTTTAGCAGTCAATTCAAGAGGAAGGCGGATGCGATTGGCAGACAGGGTGATTGTGAGTGGAAGGGAGAGTGGAAGGAGGTGGAAGCGCAGTATGGTAGTAGTAGTATAAGGTATAAGATATAAGGTATAAGGTATATCATAGTAATAAGAGTAATAGTAATAGTAGAAATACCAAAAGGGTTACCCTCAACACCACAACACCCTAACACCGTCTGAGACCATCAAGGATTGAATTTGTATTTGACAGCGTATCACTTAACAACTTAACAAATACTTAACAAATACTTAACAACAACAACATGGACAGGAACAGTGTGCGTGCTATAGAGATGGCCATGGACAAGGGCAGAAGACCAAGTACCACCACTACCAACCAACAACAACTAGTCTACATGGATGAATCAACATCTTTATCCTATTTAACAGACTTAAAATACCATCTCATAAACTCTCAAGACTCTGTTGAACAACTAAAGACTATATCCCTAATAAACCACATCATGAGCTACTCTAACTTAGACATACAATCCATCAACACTGGTAACACTAGTAATGGTGGTGATGAAAAGGATTACATACTATCTCTACTAAACATCATTGATAAATCAATCACTTCAACAAACTTAATAATGATACTAAACCTACTACTATTAACTGTATCAAATACTTCACTATTAATATCTCAACTATTATCATCAAAGTATACTCAAATATTACAAATATTATCTTCAAAATTATACACTGAAAATATGGAATTAATATCAAAAATTTTAAACCTTATTGAAATTTCATTATTAGCTTCAAATAATTATCAATCTTGTCAACTATTTATATTATTAAATCAATTTGAATTCTTTTCCATTCTAAATAATTTAAATATTGATAAAAGAATTCATTTAAATAAATTTAATATGGATTTAAATAAATCTATATTGAATAAATTTATTGATTTAAATAATCAAAAATTTAACTCCATATTATATGTTGAATCAACTAGTGATGATATGCTAGGTTTAAATGATTTAATGGATAATTTATCCCTTACTAAAGATGAATTAATCAATCTAACATACTTAGAATTACTAGATTTATTAATCTTAGTAAAGAATTCAAACATTTCATTTAAAAAATTATATTCTGAACAAATACTATTTAATAATAGCAAATTAACTTCTTCAAATGGTTATCCAATAATAATCATAAATTCAAAAATATCTCAATTATTATTATCAACTCTTATTGATCCATTAAAATTACAATTTCAAAAAAATTTCATCTATTTAAAGGACCTACTATATTATCAATTAAATTTAAAATTTATTGAATTATGGAAACAATCTCAAGCAATTGAGTCTGATATTGATAATTTATTTCAACTATTACAACTAATATTAGATGATTTGATCAATCAATTTAATACTCCTTCATCTTCATCTTCAGATACAATAGACTTACTATTAACAACATTCAAAAATTCAAATTATGATTCTTTAAGATTATCACAAATAAATACAATAAAGACAAGAAAATTTAACAACACCAAACTATTTGATAATCTATTAAACACTCAATTATTAGATTTTATAAAGAATCAAAAATTATTAAAATTAGCAAAAGGTGCTTGGGTTTATTCAGATTTACCAAGTTTTAAACAATCAAATGAACAAGATCAAAGTGTTAACTATTATTTCATCATTTTATCTCCAAATTTCAAATCTTTACTATATAAAGATTATAAATTTAAAACTCAAAATATTCCAAATATTGATAAAATTGGGAAATCAATTGATTTAACTTCAATTTCAAATTTTAAAATTGAAGAAATTCGTCAAATTGATCCAAATAATCGTTCTCAAATTACTTCTTCAACTCTTACACAATCAAATAATAATCAACCTCAATCTGCAAGATTAATCAATTTAGTTAATAAAACAATCATCAATAAAATAACTCTTTTAAATAAAAGAGGTCATAAATTATTCAGCTTTTATGCCAAGAAACAAGATTCATTGATTTGGCTTGATGGTTTAAATTTATTAATTGATAATTATGATCATCTTTCATCAAATTTAAAATTAGAAATGAATAAATTATTTGATATTAGAAAAATTATTCAATTAATTCATTATGAAGATGAAATAACTACTTTTAATATAGATGATACAAATGATCAACAACAACAAGATGTTTATGATTTAGAAACTTTGGAAAGTTTAACAACAAACTTTTACTACCACTGAATAATGATCAATAACAATTGATATGAAACTTTGAAAAATTTAACAACAAACTTTTACTACCATTGAGATCAGTCTTATAATGATTTATACACCATTAGTTAGATATTTAATATAGACTTAATTACATCAAAATATAAGGGATTAAGCTGTACAAAAATTCATTCAATTAATTCAATGCTGTAAAATGCTATTTATATTATATTATAATCCTAAAAAGACTCATCATCCAACTGGCTACTTCTTTGGCATAAATTTAGCCTTGGCCTTGGCCTTGGATTTTTGAACCTTGGATTTACTTGTAGTACGCTTTTGATCTTCCATTCTATCATTCTTTGTCTTTTTATAACTTCTACTAGATCCACTTTCTTCTCTTGCCTCTTGTTGCTTTCTCTTTTTACTATTCAAGGTCTTTGTTGATTTTGGATTTAATCTTTCCTTTTCTTTCTTCTTTTCAGTCTCAGTTTCAAACCATGTTCTTCTTGGTCTTGATTGAATATCATCTTTATATCTTAACATATTTTCACTCTTCTTTAATTCCATTTCTGCTTGAATCATATGCTTTTCAACTTTTTCTTCTTCAATAATTTCTTCAACTGTTTCTTTCTTTGATTCAATAATCTTATTAATTTCTTCAATTTCTTTCCAATCAACTTCTCTACCAACTGCTTTACTAATCTTTGATTTAGTTAATTCAACACTCTTAATGGCTTGCTTTACAATATTTCTATCAGATCCACTTTCTCCAACAAATGATATGGATTTACCCTCTCTACCACCTCTTGCTGTTCTACCAATTCTATGAACATAAACTTCATGATTCTTTGGCATATCATAATTTATAACTGCTTCAATCTTTGGAATATCTAATCCTCTTGCTGCTAAATCTGTACATATCAATACTGGTACAATCAAATTTTTAAATTCATTTGTTGATCTTAATCTTTGTTCTTGTGTTAATGAACCATGTAATTCTGAAACTTTCAAACCTAATAACCCCATAATAATTCTTAATTTATGTGCCATTTCCTTTCTTGAAACAAAAATAATAACTCTTTGCTCTTGTGTAAATTTCTTTAATAAATTAAATAAAACAGCTGGCTTTAATGCTTCTCTCTTTCTAATTCTAACAAATTCTTGAACTAAACCTTCAGCTGCTTGCTTTGGAGGATCAATCATAATTCTAACTGGTTTATTTAATGTCAATTGAATCAATTGTTTGATTTTGGAATTCATTGTAGCAGAAAATAATAATGTTTGTCTCTTTGTTGGTAATAAATTCAAGATTTCAGTTAACTCAGTTTGGAAACCTTCTTCCAACATTCTATCAGCTTCATCAATAATCAAAATTTCAACACCATCAGCACTGAAACTTGGAGAGTTTCTTAAATGATCAATAAATCTACCAGGTGTAGCAACAACAACATCTGGTCTTGCCTTCAATTCTTGTTCTTGTTGTCTTAAATTCAACCCACCAACAGCTAAACCAAATTCAATCCCATTAACAAATCTAGCTAATTTTTTACCAACATCTGAAACTTGAATAGCCAATTCTCTTGTTGGTGTCAAGACAATAACTCTTGTAGCAGCAACTTTTGATGGTTTATATAATAATCTTTCAATGACTGGAATCATATAGGCGGCAGTCTTACCAGAACCTGTAACGGCACCTGCAATAATATCTTTACCTAATAATGCAATTGGAATAGTGGCACCTTGAATTGGAGATGGTTTAACATATCCAAGGGCACTTAAACCTTTCAAGACTGGTCTTGATAAATCTAATGTGTTGAAAGTTTGATGGACTTGTTTCTTAGCATCGTCACCTTCTTCCTTTGGAGCATAAAATTTAGCCATATCTTCAGCAGTATCTTCTTCTTCTTCTTTGGCATCTGAATCTGAATCTGAATCTGAATCAAGGTTGGCTTGTTTCTTTCCCTTTTTTGAATCCTCCTTTTCTTCTTCTTCCTCTTCTTCTTGTTCTTCTTGTTCTTCTTCTTCTTCTTCATCGGATTCTTCTGGTTGGACACCCATTCCAAAACCATCAAGAGCTAATTCTTCTTCGTCTTCGTCTTCAACATCTTCCTCATCTTCATCTTCTTCCTCTTCTTCTTCTTCTTCCTCTTCAATATCACTCTCTTTGTTGGTACCAGCTAGTTGACCTAACCCACCCTTTCTTCTAATAATACTGTCAAGATCGACATCTCTCTTGGAAACATCGTTGGCATCACCGCTGAAGTCCCAACCTTTGAAATCTGTGTTTGTTTCCCCTCCATCTAAATCAAAGACAAAATCTGGGTTCAATGCACCATCTCTTTCCAATTCACCTTCTTGATCATCATTATCATTATCATTGGCTTTGGCTTTGGCTTGGTTCTTCTTACCCTTTTTGCCCTTCTTTGCCTGTTTGACAACGACAATCTTCTCCTGTTCGTCGTCGCTGACATCCAAATCTGGGATGTCCTCTTCACTATCTGATATCGTAGCAATGAAATCGTCTATTCTCTTCATGGTCTGCTGTTTTGATTTGCCCACCTCATCTCATCTTCAAGTCTGTTCTGCTCTTTTAAAATTTTTTTGGCTTTGGAACTTTCTGGTTCGGCCACTTTTTTTTTTTTTTTTTTTTTTTTATGAATTTTGGATTTTTTGATTTTGGCGTCTCTTTTTATAACTTGAAAGTGTTAAACAAAGGACAAGTGTCACAAACATCAACTATATTGTATTCATAATCATGCCTAGACTGCCGGATTTGAGGAGAATGGGCTCATATTTCAAGAACTTCAACGGATACATGAAAGTGCCCGAGTTTTCAGGCCTCAATCTCAACAGCCAGGACTCGTTTTCGCCCTCTAAAATAATCATACAAATCATCTTACTTCAATGCTTTTACTACATTGTTGCTGCTATATCATTATTCCTAGTCTCTCAATTGATAGGGATTACTTTCTCATGGGATTGGGTCTTTAGTTGGACGCTGGTCACGCTGGATAACACTTTGGGTTGGACCATGATTGCCCTATGGTTATTAGATTCATTGATCTGTGTCATCTTTATGACAGTTATAGTGGGAAGAAGCAAATTGGCTTGGGATTTCGCATTAACAATACATGCCATCAATCTTGTGGTTGTTTGGGTTTATTCACAACAATTTCCAAAAGAATTGGTTTGGTGGTTGGTTCAATTGGCAAGTTCAGTTATATTGGTTAGTTTGGGCACATGGACTACAAGATGGAGAGAATTAAGAGATACATTCTTTGATGGAATTGTGGATCCTTCATCTTCCACTGCAAGTGGACTACCTCAACCAATTGAGATGCGTGACGTTTCAGAAATTGTTTAAAGAATTATATATTAAGTCACATTAATTATGAGATATGAAACTTTTTTCGAATATATGAATACAGAGAAAAACAAATGAATCAGTTAATAATCATTTCTATTCTTGAATTAGCAAAATACATCTATCTATCTATGCGCAAAAAAAAAATCAAGACATACTTAGGCATCTAATGGCCAATAACCTGGGAATAGATAATGCATCTTTTCCAATAATTCTCTCTTAACACCCTTTGGATTAGTACTAACAGACATCTTCATAGAACCAGTCAAATCATTACCAACAGTACCATTGGTGATTTCAACCTCCAATTTCTTAATGATTTCAATAGCTAATTTGTTAGCATTGGCTGAGTTAGCCATTAAATTACCAACAACAGTTTCAACAGTAACTGGTTCAGCTTCATCTCTCCAAGCATCATAATCAGTAGACATACAAATCATTTGATATGAAATTTCAGCTTCTCTAGCTAATTTAGCTTCTGGTAAAACACTCATGTTGATAACAGAACCACCCCATGATTGATATAATTTAGATTCAGCTCTTGTTGAAAATGCTGGACCTTCCATACAAATAACAGTGAAATCTTTATTATCATCAATATATCTTGAATGTAATTTGATATCTTCAGCACCTTCTAAAACATGACCAAATTCACTAATGATTTTGTTCAATTTCAAATCAAATGGTTCACCAAATCCAGCATGTGCTACAAAACCTTTTTCAAAGAAAGTTGAAGGTCTTAATGATTTAGTTCTATCAATGATTTGATTTGGAATGACAAAATCTCTTGGTTTGATTTCAGCTCTTAATGAACCAACAGCACTAAAAGCAACAATACATTTAACACCAACAGATTTCAAAGCAGCAATATTAGCTCTTGATGGAACATCAGATGGTAATAAATCATGATGAACACCATGTCTTGCCAAGAAGGCAACGTTAAACCCATTTTCAGTCTTGGAAATAGTGATTGAAGATGATGGAGCACCCCATGGAGTGGTTAAGGTCAATCTTGCAATTGGTGTTAATGAAGATAAATGGTAAAGACCAGTACCACCAATAATACCTAAATGAACTGGTTCATTAAAAGTAGCTGGTAATTTGGCAAAGTCGATATTTTCTCTATGAGTGGACATTTTGATTGAACGAAAACGGTTGAAAGGAAAAAGAGTTCTTGTTAGTTTAACTATCTTGACTTGGACCAAACGATCTTCTTCTAACTTGTACTAGTTCTTTGTTCTTCTCAATACAAACGTGTGGAAAGTTGGAAATGTCGATATAAAATTTTGAGCAGAGACGGTGCCCGTGCAAAAATCGAAAAATCTGTCATTTGATTTGGACAGTATTATTACACAGTAGGAAAAGGGCAGGAAAGTAAAGTATATCACAGTTAATTTGTTTATTTTTGTTGTATATATGTACAGGTCATTATCATCATCATCGTCATCATCATCGTTATCGCTTCTTATTTATATCAAGGCTTTCTTCTGCCTTCTTCGTTTCTCTCTCATTGGATATCCAGCTTGAGTATTGAGAGTTCAGTTAAAAACACATAAATTCTAAAGGGTTTGTTAAAGATTCAAAACAAGATAACACAGAAAGTTCAATAGAGAATATTCTTTTGCTTTTTTTTTGTCTAATTGGGCTATTGTTTCTTTGATTATAATTCAAATCCATAACCTTTCATACAACTCTTGTATTGGTTGATCAGAGTGTCACATTTACCGGACTCTTGGCCGTTGAACAAAAGACATTCGTCTCTGGTTTCCTTTTCTGGTTTACAGACGCAACATGGCTTTGGCTTTGAAATAGTTTCGGTGGAGACAGGTTTAACAGGTTCAGACATTGTTGTTAGATTGATGTGTTGGTTGAGTTGGTTGTGTTTAGATTACAATTAGTAATTTCTGATGAATTTTCCATTTTCAAAAATTGGTTGATTATTTTATTTCTTCAATTTTCGCTTCCACTCTTTGCGCCACAGATTTGTTGCTGACCCGGTAAATATTCGGAAATGACAGATTCTCGAAAAATGGCAAATGGCTCTGGGGCAAATGGAATTTGGAAATAGGAAGTTGATAGCTTTCAAATTTGCATGAATTTGTCGGTGTTTCTCTAAAGCGTTTTTCTGTCATTTCTTTACGACGTATGATTGACATAGAAATTTAGCCCTAAGTCCACGTAGATCGATCAGATACGTTCCAAGCTCCAAACGGTTCTGCAATAATCTTTCAGGGCCCAAAGCATTTAGACTATTGATGACCAGCCCATTGTATCGCAGCAATATCTAGCTAATATTACATACAGTCACACAATACAAGATTCAGCACTCGACCTATAACCTGATCTCGAACTTAAGAAGCACCCAGCAATTTTAATTTTTGCAGGAAATTTTGATGAAAGATCATCAAAAAGTCAAAAAGACAATGCTACGGACTTAAACCAAAAAAAAAAGTTAGAAATTTTGAAAATTGCCAACAACCGCCTACCAAAACTACGCTTTTAACAAATATAACTCGAGATTTTTTATAAAATACCAAAAGATGTATATAAAGCTATGTAAAGTACCCTTAAAAACAGAACCTAATAGTCTTTTTTTTCTCTTCTTTTCAACTTAATTACCGAAAAATTGACCTGATAAATCCCTCTCTTTTTTTAATCATCGACTTCAACAATATTGTTGTCTTCCCTTGTGATTTGTTTCAATTGCTTAGTGTTCCTCTTGTTGTTCAACAGATTACAATATAGAATGTCATGTTTGGTATAACCTTTTGAATATTCACAACTTTTTTGCTTTGAATGACAATATGTGCATGGTTTGAACTTGATTAATTTGTCATATGAATATACTAATGAATAACCATCTTTCAATTCTTCAGTTGTTAATAATGCAATTGATATCGGCGATACTGGATCGATTTGTATTTGATTGTTGATGTTGTTTGAGTTATTGATGTTTGAAGTGAGTGATGTTAATAGTAGTTCTATTTTGGAGTTATATTCTGGTATTACTTCGATGAATGAATCACATTTGATCTTTTTGAAGCGACAAGAATCACAACTGGGACCAGCCCTTTGACGCTTTGGTTTGTGTATGGAGGAGGAAGAGGATGAAGTGTGAAGATTTGGCAATGGTTGTTTCTTGTCTATGCCAATGGTTGTAGTATTGATGAGTTTTCTAGTCTTTTTATTGAGTTGTTGTAGTGGATCATGTGATTTGTTTACATGTCGTGTAATTATTGGTTCTGTATTGACCGGTTCCGATGAGCTATTATGATTGCTGATGGTGTTAGCTTCAGTGTCAGAACCCGAGGAAGGGGAGGGTGAAGAGGAGGATGTGTAGTCGTTGTATGTGTTGATGTCTGTTGGAGTGTTCAGCAGGTCCATGATTGAGACCTTTCGCTTTCTTGTTGTGCTGGTAGATTCCTTATTGGAGCTCATGGTCGTTGCTGGAGTTTTGCCCTGGGTGGGATCATCAGCAGACAGCAGGGCCACCTCAGTAGAAGACATGAAGAGGTGTGTTTGTGACTTTAAAGGGAGTGTGTAGCTGTTGCAAAGTGTATAGCCAGAGTACTGTACTGTGTTTAGCCTGTCTAGATATCTTGGATTGGTATAATTGTAGGAAAGAAGGAAGGAACAGGGTTGATATTTAAATATCTTGTTCTTGTTCTACTGCAAACTCCGTAAGCTCAAATGCTCAAATCCACTGAAAAACTCCGAACCTGAAAATTAAAATCGCACACAAATTTCAAAGCAGGCAGGAGAAACCCTAGAAAGACTGCTTCTCAACTGATCCATCCACTCGTTAATCAACATCTCCAACCATTTGCTCGATTCTGATCTGTGTACCTTTCCTCTCCACTTCAAATCAACCATCTCGCTCCAGGACTGGATACACACAAAGCTGTTAAGCAACAAATCGAAATTTCTGGAGCAGGTCGTTAGCTGGGCCCGGTAGATTTGAAAATTTGACACAATCTGATTCATGATCTTGGGAGTAAAGGTATTACCACCAATATCGTTATTGCGACATTAGACGAGTAGCTGAGAATATATCTGTATATCTGTATTTCATTGTGATATGAGAGCTATATACAAACAGTGGTGCCCAGTCATAATGCTAAAGTCTAGCCTAAAGGTTGAACGATCAGCTCTATGTTTGCATCTTGTATACTAACTTGAAAGTGAAATAGCTGTCTGGCTAAATCTTGATAAACCTGGGCAGCTTTATTAAGAAATATACAGCTTTGAAATACTAGCGGAGTACGACAAACAATGTATTATAAGCTTATCCATGTATTGAAAACTTGCAAACTACCACTAAGTTATTTGTATAAGCGTAAGCCCAAAACCAAACAACTCAGCTCGATTAATGTACATTGTTCTTTTCGAGGGATAGACATATCGTGATTCACCATACGTACCATCGTGAGCATTTGCGTTCACTAGTACTGTTTATATATATGTAAACAGAAGTATGCAAGTCGATAAAGTTGAACTTGGATTCAGTTATTGAGATCATGATATGTGTACATTCAGTACTATAACTGATCATGAGCTTTGATATCATGATTGGTTCATGACGTAGAGTTACACGTCTACCTATAATAAATGATCGTAAGTAACATATAAACACTTTATTATTAAACAGGTCATTAACATGAGTATATGCTAGGTTTGCTTTGGGATTAGTGCTCAACCTCGTGTCTTGAAGGAAGTCCAGCGTCAAGTGATGTTAAAGAATATTCATGGCCGTTCTATAGCTTCACTAGTAAGGTTCCAAAATGTGCAACGAATACCTGTTTGAACACAACAATTGCACTCTGAAGCTCCAGATATTTTTGATGGGACGTCGGTAACCTTATAAATCATCGTTAACAACAACGGCAACCTTCATACAATGCTCTAGCTTGTATGCTCTAACAAATTTCTTCACAATTAATTACATGCAGCTGTTTATAAGCACCTTAGATGCTCAAGAGTCAACTTGAGTATCACACTATCCACTTCTCAAACTAACATCCAGGTAGTCTTCTCCTGTCTCACTACAATTGAGTGAAACCCTACTGATCAGTTTACTTTGCTTACATATCCAATTGGTGTGTACTACTGATTCTCCCCATAGGCAGATAATGAACTTTACCCGGCTCAAAATGAGGATTCGACATTTCCGGTCACCATGGATACAACAATGTCCAATAAAGCGCGTTTACAATGGTGTAAACCTGTATTTTATAATATATGTCTATACTTTATGACATTTTATTACTATATATATCAAAACATATACACATCCACTATACCAATACCCTGTTATAACCCTCTTCAAAACCCACCAGTCACCCTACTTTCCGCTTTCGACGATGTAAATCTCGATTCGAAAATTTTTTTGGGGGCAAAAAAAAAATCACCAAGTCAAATCCAAGTCCTTGTTCTACACTTTGTTACTTATAAACAACTCTTTTCTTTCCGCCCCCTTAGAGATTTGCCTTCACCTATCAGGTATAATCTAGCACAGCGTTAACTTCCAACTTCCCACTGCTCAATCCAGGGAACATCGCTCCACTCTAAGGCCTCCATCCTCCCACTCTACACAACTCCCTCCTATAACGGCACGTCGGTTTCTTCCCAAGTGTGTGTTTTTTTGTTGTTTATTTTGTCTAAATCACAAGGTGAATTTTATCCCCCTTTTGCAAAATTTAAACCAAACCTCAACACATCATCAATACCTTACTGCTACTATCAATTTGATCATACTACAAGTGTTTAAACAAAGGACTCTATTTCATTCCGCAGTTTCTCATTTATCAATTTATAATTCCAATCCCAATCATCAAAGAATTTTTTTGTTGTTGTGTCCTTTTTTTTTCCCTTTTCTCAATTCTTAGTTGCCTTGTTTGATTTATTTATTAAAAGCAAAAGCAAAAGCAAATTAAACCAAAGGAAAGAGAATTATCATAACCACTATTAACTGCTCCCTTCCCTCCCCACTCATATCTTTAGATACCTATAATTTTGCATCCTAAAAAAGAAAGAAAATGTCTGACGAACCAGAAGCTGATTTAGACTCCATTGTTGATAGACTACTGGAAGTCAGAGGATCAAGACCTGGTCAACAAGTCCAATTAGAAGAATATGAAATCCGTTACCTTTGTAAGAAGGCTAGAGAAATCTTTATTCAACAACCTATTCTATTGGAACTAGAGGCTCCTATCAAGATTTGTGGTGATATACATGGTCAATATTATGATTTATTGCGACTTTTTGAATATGGTGGTTTCCCACCTGAATCCAACTACTTATTCTTGGGTGATTACGTCGATAGAGGTAAACAATCCCTAGAAACAATATGCTTATTGTTGGCTTATAAGATCAAATATCCAGAAAACTTTTTTATTTTAAGAGGTAATCATGAATGTGCTTCAATCAATAGAATTTATGGATTTTATGATGAATGTAAAAGAAGATATAATATAAAACTTTGGAAAACATTTACAGATTGTTTCAATTGTTTACCAATTGCTGCTATAATTGATGAAAAGATCTTCACCATGCATGGTGGTTTATCCCCAGATTTAAATTCCATGGAACAAATTAGAAGAGTAATGAGACCAACCGATATACCGGATGTTGGGTTATTATGTGATTTGTTATGGTCAGATCCTGATAAAGATATAACAGGCTGGAGTGAAAACGATCGTGGTGTTTCCTTTACTTTTGGTCCAGATGTTGTATCAAGATTCTTACAAAAACATGATATGGATTTGATTTGCAGAGCTCATCAAGTTGTTGAAGATGGTTATGAGTTCTTTTCAAAGAGACAGTTAGTGACATTATTTAGTGCTCCAAATTATTGTGGTGAATTCGATAATGCTGGTGCCATGATGAGTGTTGATGAAAGTTTATTATGTTCATTCCAAATATTGAAACCTGCAGAAAAGAAACCAAGAGCTGGTTATGCATCCGTTGGTCAAAATAGAACAATGACACCTCCAAAGAGTAATACTACAGTCAATAAGAAGAGACCTGCTAAATAGATGTAAATAATATACTGCCTTTCTTTGAATGGAAAATAAATACTGAATGAACTCTTGATCATTCTCACAATTACAATCACATTTTACACTCAACCCATTCAGTTCAGAATCATCCGTACTTGAATTCATCCTGCTATCATATTCAACACAGACTTCAGATACATCCAAATCAATCAGATCATCATCACTATTTGCTTCTATCATCAAAAAAAATCACCAGACAATGAATCAATCCTTTTTGTTATCACAAATGATATAATCAAAACTTTGGACAAATATAAACATATTGCTAAAAGGTTTAGGTTTCATCATTCTTGAGCAACTTTTCCAAACTGTTATTGCTATCATCATGACTATTATTACTATATTTTTCTCATTCTCTGATTAATGGTGGTTTGCCACTCTGCTGATTTTTCCGTTGAGATTTTTGGATTTGGTTGAAAGCTAAACTTTTTTGTTATTGTTGATGGTGTGTCATTTGAAGGACGAAGCTGAACTTGATTTTGAGACTTACGGATTGCATCACATTTTATCGCATTGTTCTGTTGTTGCCTTTTTGTCATACTCTTCGCCTTCAGTATCATTTTACTCGTTTGAATTTTTCATTTTTCTTTTCTACCTAGTTTTGCCTCCATTTCTTTTACTACACTATGTTCTCGTTTTATTTTATACATGTACACTATATTGAATCTTTTGAATGAATTATTTGATTTGCTTAATGTTTCAGGCTTGAACTGTTCTATTGGTTATATTCTTTATTCCACCTCTCTTGTTACTATCCAGACACACCGTACTGATCCTGTCTTTCTTTCTTTCTCTTCCCTTCCCTTCCCTTCCCTTCCCTTCCCTTCCCTTCCCTTCCCTTCCCTTCCCTTCTTTGTCCTGCTTCTTACTCTCAAAATGGCAATTCATGAAACCCCGTCATCATCATTATCTCTCTAGCAATCAATGCACACCGTTCATGAGTCTACTATACGTATCCTGTACTACTACCGTACAATTATGGATATCGATTGTGTGTAAAAGGCGAGCCACCGTAAAATAAACCCAGACACCACGGCTGAGATTTTGGAATTTTCGAATCTTCCATAAAAAAAAACTTTGGGCTGCCTCCCTCCCTCCCTCCTTCTATTTTTTCTCCTCCTTACCAAACAACGATTCCAATAATAATTAAGCTCACAAAATGGTACGTGTAAGATCGTGAAGAATGGCAATATTGAGGCTAGCATGATTGATGGTCGATGTACCCAAAATTTTGAACGCCAATCCCTCTTTTCAGAGATGTATGGACGTCACAAGAGGATTTTAGGGAGTTGAAAAAAATTTCTTCTTTTATGAAAGGAAACTTGAATAAACAAACTTGATCCGTTGATTGTGACGAAGATATAATGAATCTTGTGGTTCATTCATCAATATGAGTCTTTATTCATTCTTGAATTAAGCTGTTGGTTTCTTTATACTTTTCATGTGTAAATATCAAGGGTTTGCCTCTAAGGTTTCCTGCTTATTTTTTTACCATACGACCTTTAATGAAGTCTTGTGACCTCTCAATCTCACATTTGTTGATTGATGTCTGCATTTCATTGTTGCATGTCCATATAGATTGAAAACATTACAATAAATGGCAGGATAAGTGGCTTTGCTTCTAAGATAGCAAAAGCTCATTTTTTCAAAAATCAAAGATTAATTTCAAATTTTATTCCTGTCTTTTGAGAGTGACATTACTATTTACTGTTCTATGTTTTATAGACTGTGAAGAGTTTTGCTCATTTGATGACAAAAGTAGATGCTTTTACCATTTATGATTTATTGGTTTGTCTTTGTTCACTCCTAATTGATCCTCTGAATGATGTGTAATCTCAGATTTTGGTTAACAACAGGCCTAATCTGCAACATGTTACTCTCCTCAAAGGCTACTCTCGAGCTGCTGATGAGACTTGTTTGTACTAACATTTAAATTATTTTTGTCTTTAGGTTCTAGTTCAAGATTTATTACACCCAACTGCTGATTCAGAAGCTAAGAAATATAAATTAAAGACCTTGGTACAAGCACCAAGATCATTCTTCATGGATGTCAAATGTCCAGGTTGTTTACAAATCACCCCTGTTTTCTCACACGCCCAAACTGCTGTCACTTGTGATTCTTGTTCCACAGTTTTATCCCAGCCAACCGGTGGTAAAGCTAAATTGACAGAAGGTTGTTCTTTCAGAAAGAAATAAACTCTTTCTTTACAAATTACTCATTGATTAAGCTGTTTGCTATCGTCAATTTATTGCATTATACGTTTATGATCATCGCTATAGGTTCGAATAGCATGTTCTGGGTTCTTTGAGCCAGGTTCCAGGTGGTTCTGTCTCTGATTTTAGAAATAATATATTAAACAACCTGTTTGTTTATTCGAGAATGTAGTTATTGAAATGATCATGTGTATCTCTTGTACTAACCTCACATATGAATCTCTATGGTATCTCTATCTTCTTCTTGATTTCGGATGGTTACCCGCATTTCAGGCCTCTAGTTAAAAAATTATTTCATAGGCAAAATCAAGTACTAGTATAAACAGTAAACATAAAGCAGTCTACATCGCTGACTTTTTGTGATTGAAACCTACAAGATGTCTGAAGATCATAGCAAATATAAATATGATGAGATGTCTAATAAGGTCCTCAGAGAGGACAGAAGATTGCTTTCCAACAGAACAGATCCATTGAAAGATGCTGCCATATCGACGCCCACCTCATTGGCTGGCAAGTTGACCATGAAAGATTTAGGATCAAGAACCAATGCTGATGATCCCGACCAGAAAGGTACTTTAATAGAAGGTGATGATGAAGATGTATCTAAGAGTCTTGCTAAAAAGGTCTCTGATAACTTCAAGACTAAAGAGATTGAGAAGAAGAACTCATCCTTGAGACATCCTACATCGTATGGCAGTTCAACCTTACTTGACTCTTCTAATATCGAAGGCTTGAAATATCACCCACAATCTCAAGAAACTAGTGAATCATATGATAAATTGGTAACATGGTGTTCAGATCTTTTTGAGGGTGACGCTCAACATAATACTGTCTTGAGTGCTGTCGACACAATTTTAGAGATTCTTCAAGATGAAAAACTGACAGACATGCAAAAGAAAGCTGATACTGAACAACTATTGGGAACCAAACTGCGAATTGATTCATTTTCCTTGGCCTTAAAGCTATCTAATGAATTGACTGATTACTCTAATGACCAACAGGATCAAGAAGATTACAAAAGTGGTGTTGCCATTGATTTTGATGGAGAAGATGAAGATGACAATACCGATGGAGATGATGACGATGATAGCAGTAGTGATGATGATTTTGCTGGCCCAAGTCTTGCTGATTTCGTACCAGAAGAAGAAGAAGAGCAACCAGAAGGAAATGAAGAAATCATGAAGTTTGAATCTAACTCTTCCTCAACTGATGGAGAATCATTGACAATAAAAGATATTGATGAGTTTTATTTGCATAGAAAGATATCTTCTGTATCAAAAGACAAAGATGTTGTCTCTCTTCAAGAATTAACATCGAAAATTATGGAGTTAATAAAGGGAGATTCTACCACTCGAAACCTCGAACAAGAGTTGTTGAAGACTCTTAGACCTGAAAACTTCGATTTGGTCAAGCTACTGGTAAACAACAGATATTGCATTTTATATGGTACAATGCTGGCCAAGGCTTCTAATAATGACGAACAAAAGCAAGAGCTGTATAGTGAGATAAACTCAAAAGGTTTGAAGCATTTACTAGAACAACATGATGATGCTGATGAAAATACGCCCACTTCTAAGAAGCAAAAGACGCGATTCAGCTCAGACATTGACGCTCAACTTGTGAAGCCATCGCCTATAAGAAAACCAAGAGTTGTTAATCTCAACGATTTAGTTTTTGATCAGGGGTCTCATCTGATGACTACGTCGAAAGTCAGTTTGCCAAAGGATTCATTCAAGAGAGTCAAAAAGGAGTATGAAGAAATTCACATTCCTGCTCCAAAAAAGCCTGATGATGATTCTCCATTGGTACCAATCACTAGTTTACCTGAATGGGCCAGACAGGCATTTCCAAACAATGAAACTCTTACCCTGAACAGAATACAATCTCATGTTTTCCCAATGGCATTTGGCAATGATGAGAATATATTGCTATGTGCTCCTACAGGTGCTGGTAAAACTAATGTGGCAATGTTAACAATACTAAAGACATTACAGAATTTCAGATTTGATGATGGTACTTTTGATTTAAAGAATTTCAAGATTGTTTACATTGCTCCATTAAAGGCTTTGGTCCAAGAACAAGTTCGTGAATTTTCAAGAAGGCTAGAAGTATTTGGTGTGAAGGTGGAAGAGTTGACTGGTGACTCCAATTTAACAAAACAGCAGATCTCTGAGACTCAGATTCTGGTTACTACTCCAGAAAAGTGGGATGTCATAACAAGAAAGAATTCAGATACAAGTTATACCAACTTAGTTTCACTTTTGATTATCGATGAAATTCATTTACTACATGATGAAAGAGGACCGGTGCTTGAGAGTATTGTTGCTAGATCCCTAAGAAATGTTGAATATTCAACTAGAGATATAAGACTTGTTGGTCTTTCTGCTACTTTACCAAATTATAGAGACGTGGCCAGTTTTCTTAGAGTGGATGAGGAAAAAGGTTTGTTTTTTTTTGATTCATCATATAGACCATGTCCATTAGCTCAGCAATTTATAGGTATTACTGAAAAGAACTCATTTAAAAAAACAGTGGCTATGAATGAGGCATGCTATGATAAAATACTTGAAGCTGCTGGAAAACATCAAGTGATTATTTTTGTTCATTCAAGAAAAGACACATTCAGAACAGCAAAATGGTTAAGGGATAAACTTCTTGAGGAAGATAAGCTCAATTTATTCATAAAATCAGACTCGGGTAGTATTGAGATATTGAGACAAGAGTCTGAGAAGGTAAAGGATGCAGGATTGAAAGATTTATTGCCTACTGGATTTGCCATTCATCATGCTGGTTTATCTAGAGAAGATAGATCCGCATCCGAAGACTTATTTGCAGAAGGTTATGCTCAGATTTTGGTATCAACTGCCACCTTGGCATGGGGTGTTAACTTACCAGCACATACAGTCATCATCAAAGGTACTGAGGTATATGCACCGGATAAAGGTGATTGGACTAAATTATCCCCTCAAGATATCTTGCAAATGTTGGGAAGAGCTGGTAGACCTAGATATGATGAAAGTGGTGAGGGTATTATCATCACTTCCCAGTCTGACATACAGTATTATTTGGCTGTCTTGAATCAGCAGCTACCGATTGAGTCTCAGATGATGAGTAAACTGGCAGATAATTTGAATGCTGAAGTTGTTTTAGGAACTGTCAAATCTCTACAAGACGGTATTCAGTGGCTGGGATACACTTATCTTTATGTCCGTATGTTGAGATCCCCTGCAATCTACAGAGTCGGTGCTGAGTATGCTGACGATAAATCCTTAGAATGGAAGAGAGCTGATCTGATTCACTCAGCATTGATGTTACTACATCAAAACAACCTTGTTGTTTATGACCCTGTCACTGGTTCCATCCAATCTAATGATCTTGGTAGGATATCCTCTCACTTTTACATCAGTCATGACTCGATGTCATTTTACAACAAACAATTGAAGTCTCACTCTAGCGTGATAGACATTTTTAGAATATTTGCCTCTTCATCTGAGTTCAAGCTAATTCCTTTGAGACAAGAGGAGAAAGCTGAAATAACCAAACTGATAGAAAGAGCGCCAATCCCAATCAAAGAAGATGTTAGTGATCCAAGAGCTAAAGCCAATGTTTTATTACAATCGTATATCTCGAGATTGTCGTTGGATGGTTTTGCTTTGAATGCTGATATGATATATATAACCCAGTCAGCTGGTAGATTATTGAGGGCTATTTTTGAGATTGTTCTCAAGAAGCAGTGGGCAGGTTTGAGTAAAATTGTTCTAGATTTGTGCAAAATGGTCGACAAAAGAATGTGGATTTCTAACTCCCCATTCAGACAATTTGCGGATTGCCCAACCAAAGTCATCAAGAACACAGAAAGCTCCAATCTTCCATGGTCAGAGTATTTCAATTTGAGCTCTCCTAGTGAAATGGCACAGGCCATTCGTGATGACAAGAATGCCAAAAAAGCGTTTGAGCTCATCCAAAAATTTCCAAAGCTGACCATGAGATGCTCTGTTCAAACGATTACTCCCAGTCTATTACGTTTTGAGTTAGATATATTGCCTGAATGGCAATGGGATAGTCTCCTACATGGAAACACAGAGTCTTTTAGTTTGTTTGTGGAAGATACCAATGGTGAAAAGATTCTTTATTCAGATTCATTTTTGGTACGCAGAAATTATATCAATCAAGAGCATTTGTTGGATTTCACAGTACCAATAGAGCAACCAGTCCCACCAAACTATTTTATCACATTAGTTTCAGATAGATGGTTACATTGTCAGTACAGAATTCCAGTACTTCTAAACTCTCTGAAGATTCCAAAGAGATTCCCAGCTCCAACCCCATTACTTGATTTACATCCAGTTCCAGTAAGTGATTTGAAAGTTGAAGAGTTCACAGAAGCTTTTGACTTCAACTACTTTAATAGATTTCAAACTCAAGTCTTTGATACGATATATCGTACAAATAATAGCTGTTTTGTTGGTGCTGTTAAAGGTTCAGGTAAAACTGTTGTTGCAGAATTGGCATTATTGAATCATTGGAAACAAAACAAGGGCCGTGCAGTATACATATGTCCTTCTCAAGAAAAAATTGATTTGTTAACTAAGGACTGGAGCAAAAGATTTGGAGAAATTGCTTCTGGAAAAGTCATTGGAAAACTCAATAATGAGTTAAATAACAATCTGAAAGTATTGGGTGAAAGTCATTTGGTTTTGTCCACTCCGAGCCAGTTCGATTTGATCTCTCGTCGTTGGAAACAAAGACGTAATATTCAATCTATTGAGTTGTTCATTGTTGATGATGTTCACATGATAGGTAATGGGCCTGAAGGGTCAGTGTACGAAAATATTATCTCTAGGATGAGGTTTATATCCAGTCAATTGGAGAAAGATTTGAGACTTGTTGCTTTGAGTACTTCATTGGCAAATGGCAGAGAGTTTGGTGAGTGGATTGGAGCTGAGAAAGAGAGCATTTTCAATTTCTCTCCAAAAGATAGGCTATATCCGCTAGAGATACATTTGCAGTCTTTCTCCATCAATCATAATCCATCACTTATTTTGGCTATGATTAGACCAGTATTCACCTCCATAAAAGAGTCCCAAGGAAAGACGACATTGGTGTTTATTCCTAGCCGTAAACAATGTGTTGACATCGGACTAGAATTATTGAGGCTGGCAGAATTGGAAGGCGTGGCCCTGCTCAAGATTGATGTAGATGAAGTTGAGCCGTTGATTTCAAAACTTTCAGACAACTCCTTAAAGAATATATTGAGACATGGTATAGGTATTTTCTATAAGAGTATGAATCCCACGGACAGGAAAGTTGTTGAGAAGTTATTTGAGAACGGTGCTCTATCTGTACTACTGGCAACCAGAGATACTTGCACATATTCTCCAACGGCTGATATTGTTATTGTACTCAGTACCCAATTATTTGAAGGTAAAGAGCATCGTTATGTTGATTATCCAATAAATGAGCTGTTGGAAATGATTGGATGTGCACAATCATCTTCTGGAAGTGCTAAAGCTTTGGTTTTGACTAATAGTACCAAGAAAGACTACTATAAGAAATTTTTGAATGAACCACTACCGATTGAAAGTTTCCTAAACTCCACCATGAATGATGCTTTTGTTAATGAAATCAGTACGGGATTGATAAAGTCTAGACAGGATTGTATTGACTGGTTAACTTTTTCATATTTTTACCGAAGACTTCAAGTCAATCCAAGTTTCTACGGTTTGAGCGATATCACACATGTTGGTCTCTCAACTTATCTAACGGATTTGGTGGAAGAAACATTGAGTGAATTGGAGAAAACAAAGATAATTGAAATTGAAGATGAAGAGGAAGGAGGTGAAGAAGACATTACAGAAATCACTCCTTTAGACAGCTGTATGGTTGCTGCTTATTACAGCATTTCTTTCATAACAATGCAAACATTCACCCTTTCCTTGACCAGAAAATCCAAGCTGAAATCCATTTTAGAAATTATCACATCTGCTGCTGAGTTTGATTCTTTACCAATAAGGCAACACGAATCGGCTATTTTACAAAAACTTTATAATAGAATCCCAATAAAATCAGCTTCATCCGTGGTTTCCTTTGAATCGCCATACTTGAAGGCATTTATTTTACTTCAGGCTCATTTTGAGAGAATCAATTTACCACCAGACTTGGCATCAGACTTAACTATAGTTCTGGAAAATGTGCTAAAGCTTATCTATACAGCTGTGGACTTATTGTCGAGTGAAGGTTATTTGAATGCTATGTATGCTATGGATTTAAGTCAAATGGTCGTCCAGGCCATGTGGGATAATGACTCTCCATTGAAACAAATACCCTATGCTGATGACGAAATCATTGAGCGAGCACATGGTTACAAAGCCTCAACTGTTTTTGATATCATGTCCCTTGAAGATAATGAGAGAGACGACGTTCTGAGATTGAAAGGGCGTCCATTGAATAAAGTCGCTGAATTTGTCAACAAGTATCCAAATATTGAAGTCTCATATTCTTTGGATACAAAATCTACTATTTATTCTAATCAATCAAAGACCATTATTGTCAATATCAGCAAAGATGAAGAGCCTGAAGACCTTAAAGTCATCAGTCCATTTTATCCATTTGCTAAAACAGAAAGCTGGTGGGTTGTTGTTGGGGACTCAAAGTCCAGGAAATTATATGGTATTCAGAAGTTGACTCTATCCAAAGAGGAACAACAAGTCAAAATAGAATTTACTGTACCAAGTGCTGGTCATCATCATTTGTCCATTTGGTGTGTCTGTGATTCTTACGTTGATGCTGACAAGGAAATTTCATTTGAGATTGATGTTGAACAAGGTGACGAGGATGAGGATCTTGAGGATGAAGATTGAGCATGAGCTACAAATGAATGCATTTGTACGTAATGAAGTCGAAGTCGTTTAAAAGTATTATTAGATTAGAATTTTAATGTATTATATGAAAATACCAATTGTAGAGCTTCTGGTTATATATCAGTGTAAAGTCTTATAGATTTTCCAACTCCATTTGTTCTTCATGAGTCAACATTATTTCATCACCTTCTTCATCTACATTCTCGTCTTTATTCTGTTCATGTTGGAAACCTTCTAATTGTTCTTGGTTCCAAATAGACACACCTTCGGCATCCTTTGGATCGACAGGTTGAGCTAAGGTTCTTAGAAACTGTTTTGCATTGGCAATAGCCATATCTGTGGATAGATTTGTATCAGCATCACTCAAACCTTGGGCAATCCATTTAGGTAATTGGCCCTTCTTTCTGGAAAACCTACGATCTGCCAGGACCATAACACCGTAATCATCTTTACCTCTGATAACCCTTCCTAAGCATTGAGCAGCATGTCTCATAGCATCAAAAGATAGGAAATCATTTTCCCTAATTTGATAATGATCTCTCAAGAATTCTAATCTTGCTTTCAAAATTCTAGATTCGGTATATTGAAATGGAATCCCTATCATTAAGACAGTTCTACCATATTGATGATCAAAATCGATACCTTCAGAAACTTTACCACGAGCAACAGATAATAAGATAGCTCCTCTACCATTTGAGCATGCCGTTCTATAAGTCTCTAACGCCAGAGCAGTTTCTTGTGCATCAGGAGTTTCCACCAAAATCAACTTGTATTTCCATACTTCATCCAAGATCCCCATTGTTTGCCACATTGAAATGATACTTTCCATATAAAGATAGGATGGAAAGAAAACAACCATACCATCTGGGGTTATTTTAGCAAATTCAATCAATATTGAACCATAATTTCTAACAACACTTGGATCATTTCTGATTTCAAATCTGGAAGATATAGCAACTTGATCTGAACCCTTTGTTATAATCATTGGCAAAAATGATCTTTTGGATAATGTCATTGTATAAGATTCTTGAATTACTGTATCAAAATTTAACATTCTTGGGTACATATCTAATGGAGAAATAGTACCAGATGTGATAATAACTGAGCTAAATTTTTCAAAGATTGGTTTTATGGCAATTGAAGCATCTAAGCAGGTAAATCTTAATATTGGGTTGGGTACTGTAGCATGTTCTGTTTCATATGGTTCCAAAATAATAGCAAAACCTGTTTCATAAGTTGAAACCAATGTGGCAAATGTTGCAACATCCTTCAATGCAGTATAGTCTTCAATTGCTGTTATTTCTAAAGTTCTGACCAACAATGATAGTCTTTCAGAGCAAAACCTCAATGGTTTCTTCTCAATAAATGTTAATTGTTTAACGTGTTGCAAGAAAGAGGTTGGAGTTTCAGAAATGACATGTAAAACTTTCATTCTTGTCTTCAAATATTCTATGAATCTTTTGATGAAAGCAATGAAATGTTCAGCTCTTCTTATATTACCAGGAATGGCTTCTTTCAATAAATCTTCTGATAATACAGGAGTTTCGATCATTTGTTCATCATTGTTGATGATTTCAGCTGCAGTTAAACCTTGTACCAGTTTTTCATATTCATCTTGTAATTTTTTAGAATCTGTCTTTTTAACCTCATCAACTCTTTTTTGCAAACTATTTGCACCTTTGGTAGCTTTCTTAAGCATATCACTTGTCAAATCTATTGACAACGATTCAATACAAACGTTATCTATATTATGTGCTTCATCAAATATAACAATTGCATCTTTTGATAATTCTTTAGAAACTCTTTCTGAGATTTTTGGATCTAAGATATAATGATAAGAATAAATAATGATGTTGCAAAATGGAATCATACGACGAACTGTAAAGTATGGACAAGTTTTTATATTTTTACAATAGTCCACCAATCCATCAAATGAATAAACCCCAGGCGGTACCAAGTTATCTGGTTCCAATTCATATAAATTTTCATGATATTCACATAATTCAACATTTTCAGGAGATTCACCTTCTTCTAATCTTCTCTTTGCTTGACCTGAAGTCATTCTTCTACATTTTTCATCAACAACGGTTCCCTTTCTTTCTTTGCTTACAGTTGGATGAAGACAAAGATTCTTTCTTGAAGTCAATCCCATACCTCTAAAATCTTCAACATATCCAAGCTCTTTTGCTCTATATTCCATTAAATTATGCAATTCAATCAAGGCTTTCTCAATTTCAGACATTGTACGAGAGCAATAAACAATCTTTCTATGTTCCTTGTAATGCATTTGATATGCCACTGTCAAAGATAGTAGGGAAACAGTCTTTCCTGTACCTGAAGGCATTTCTAATATACTGTTGCCACCAACATCCAAAGTCTTCTTGATATCTGACATGTAAGCATACTGCTCAGGGTAGATACGAGGGTATGGGAAAAGGACGGGCAGGTCGTCAATGAAGAACTTCATATTGTGATTTGTAGATGAGTGGAATAAATATCTACCTGAAGAAATGTCCACAGCAGAATTAATATTAGTTTTGTTTGCTCAATAAGTTTGATACACTGTGCTTTAAAACAAAATCGAGATCTCTCCAAGAAAAAAAAAAAAAAAAAAAAGATCGAAAGAAATAAATCAAAATACAAAATAGTAAAATAGTAGTTAAAATGTTGAAATAGTATACACAATGAGCAGAGAAATACAGAGATAGTAAATAAGTTTTACAATATAGTAGTTGCAGTTGATGGTACAAGTTGTAGAGCATTATAGTTATTTATTTATTTATTTATTTTATTATAGGGGTGGATTGGTATGCTTTTTGGTTACAACTTACCACCTCTAAACGACAGATTTAACTTCAAAAAATCTCTTTAAATAGTAGATTTGAAATAAGGAATTAGCAGCAACCACAACCAATTGGAAGACAGACCACCATTTAACACGATCATTTGTTGATTCTGCAGTGTTTCTATGTGTTCTTTCACGGGCAACAAGGTATGATTGTTCATTCTTGACTTCAGTGGTCAATATACCTAATCTTCTAACAACGGCATCCAAATTGTCAGAATTTGGATCATTAATGTCAATGTAAATAGTACCATGAACGTTGAAGGATACGTCTTTAGTGCTGACTGAGCTGTGTTCGTTTGAGAAACAATATTGATATTTACCATCTGAATCGACTCTTGTTGAAACATCACCATGGAAAACAGAGTTTTCAGTCTTGATGATTTTACCTCTTGGATCAATGACCTATAAAATTGTTATTCAAGTTAGTACTTATCTTTTTTTGTTGTTTATATCAAAATGTTTGATTCAAAACAGGTCTTAACTTACATAAAAGTCACCATTTAATCTTGTTGAAGCATGAGCATCTCTGTTACCAAATTGGAAACTGACCGCCAACTCGTCGTTTTTCTTGAGGTTTTCAAAGAAACATCTCTTACCGTTGGCAGGTAAAAGAACGTTGTGAGCAGCAACAATAGAAGCCAACAAAGATAGTATTAAGAATAACTTCATTCGTATGATTGATTGATTGTGTCAAGGTAGAGATTCTTGTTTGTTGGTTCAAATGTTGATGTGTTGTTTGATTTGTTTGTCTGGCTTCTTTTTTTAAAATTTTGGCGTTTTCCCTTGAGAAATTACGTAATGGCTTATGTTATTTGTTATTTGCACCATAAATAGATGAATAGATAAATACTAGGTAGTATGACAGTATAACTAACTGTATTCATATCATATCAATAGATTCAATGTCTATATATCTTATTGTTGGTGTTTTTTGGTAAAGACTATCTTTTCAATATTGTAGCTAATTATGTTCTGTGGCACCTTATACCAGGTTTTGTGTATTGCTATGAAGTATATATGATCTGGTACGCGCACACTTTTTTTCCCGCCCATAATAGAAATCTAAATTCAACATATTAAATTAATTGGAAGATCAAATCATCTGTTTTATCCAAGTATAGTTAATATTTGATCATTATATTTAATGGTATGTTAGTCAATTCATCAAAATGTCTCAAAAATAGAATTTTGTTAAAAATCAATATCTTTTGACCAAGTTATAAAAAGTTTGGTAGGTATGGGTTTATAGATCTGAGAATGGAAATTTTAAAATTGTTGTTCAATTCAATTGAAAGTTATATCAATCGATAGAGAATATTAGGTTTAGTTCACTAGATTTCATTATTTAGAAGATTTAATAGATATTTGACTATAAACAGATGTATAAAATGTGATTGTATGATCCAAATCACCTCCCCGGCCGATAAAATTAACTTTTTCTTTCAACAATTGCTAGCCCAGCCCAGCCGAGCCTAGCCTGGGAAGAGCGAAGAGTTGACCGAGCTGATCAAGGAGAAATTGAAAGAAGGCATATACTAGTGCTAAGGCTTGAGAGGTTAGTTGGAAATATCAGTTTGAGACAATTGAAGAGAGCAGAGGTTCAAACATTGAGCAGAGATGTCCTATTATGAAACCATGTTAGTGTTGTATCATATATATTTGAGTCAGTAGCACTAATGAGCTGGTCTAGACGGTATGTATCAGTGAATCATGTAGAGGACTTGTGAGTTTCGATGTTTCGATGTTTCGATCTTGGAAGTTGGACATGGATATCAGATATCAGCTGGTAACCAAATACTGAGGAAAGCGTTTAGCTTTATGAGAGCGAGGAGCTTTAGGTGACATAGCGTGTAGTGTTGTTACGTTGGTTTATGGGATGAAGGTCGTTGTTATTGTTATGTAAGACTGTGTAGTTTACCAGTATTTGTCTGGCTTTATATATCTCTGTATGTTGCTCATGGTTGCTTGCTCTCTATCACATTCCTTTTCTCTATACTCTTCTCATTTCTCTATACTCTTCTCAAATACAAGTATTACAAAGTCTACAAGCCTAGTAAAACAGTAAAACCCATCGTATGTAAGTATGTAAGTACTTGCCTTGTTGCCTGTTGCCTGTTGCCAACTGAACAACTGAAGATCGACGGTTGGTTTTGTGTTTTTTCCATTTTTCATCTTTGGAGGTGTTATCAGTAAATATATCAGTAAATATATCAGTAACTATCAGTGATACCACGTTGGACATTTTTTGGAGTGGTAGAAGTTGATTATTACTGAGTAGTAAGGGAGGTAGTGCCATAAGTTATAACAGTGTATAGTATTACAGCCAGTCTTAATGATCACTCGACTCTAAACCCTCTAAACCCTCCTATAATTTAATTATTCAATCTCGACATCGACACCGACATTGACGAAGCAGCCAACAGATCCAACAGGACAGTTGGACAGTGGACACGGTACACCTCAAAGACCAAAGGAGGCAATTTTCAGGCAGCGCAGGCCTCGACGGTGTTCAGTGTTGTCACTGTTGTGTGTGTGTGGCTGGACAGGCCAATGGGAGTTGTTCGGTGGTTGGTGGTAGGTGGTTAGGAGTAGTCAGTACATGGAGGCACCTGGCTTGAGCATTTCAGCATTTCAGCATTTCAGCATTTGAACAAGAGTAGATAAAGATATAAAGATAAAGAAGTACTACCACAGTCAGGACTACTACTAATACTACTAATACTACAATATCATATAGACTACAACAACCACCACCTCTAAAGTCTACCCAGTACCCACCATCAGCCCATTGTCTGCCCTAAACAGCTCTAATTACACACATATCTTATCACCACGACAACTGTCGCTGCAGCTCGTCCTACAAGGTCAATGGGTCTGCGAAACCTCAAAAGTCTCTGCCTAGGCCAGATTCCAGATCACCATTGACCAAGTGTGCCCTGCCCTGCCCTGCCCTATGCCCTACTGCCCTAACACTCATCTCATTCTCTTTCTCTTTAAACCAAAACACTAAAACGTATATAAACTCCATCGCTGCTAAATTTTTCACTCTCGACTCCATCAAAAGGCCTACAAAGCTACAACCATCTACAACCATCTACAAACAAACAGGACACTACTACTACTCCTTCCTAAACATACATAACCTAACCTAACCTAACCACAACACACAGTCCCATAAGTTATAACTACAAGTCCAGACTCCAGATCCAAACAAATCTCTGCTAAATCTGCCTCTGCCTAAAAACTGAAAAGTCGCACAACGAACGAAAAATCCAAAAATCCAAAAATCCAAAATCTGAAAAAGTGTTTCAAATTTTTGCAAAAGGATCCATCTGATTTCTCAATTCGAGAAGACAAAAAGACAATTCAACACTATTATTCATTTTTGCTATTCAAATTACTTGCTATTCAAATAAGACCACCATCGCTACATTCAACAACTCACTAAAAAGGCAGAACATCATCAACACGGCTGGTTCCAAAAAAGATCTAAAAATCTGCCCTATCAAATCAAATCTCACAAACCCATAAAAGACTAAAAGACTAAAACCCCCTATTGCAACTGCGCTGATAATTTATACAATCTCGCCATCATTGTATATCAATTGCATACATACAACATACAACAAACCAACTAACCAACATCATCTCTCAATGAAGGTTCCTGGGTACGTTTTGTCCAACATTTTTATTCAATTCTGATTTTAATTAATCCCACATCACCAAAATCACTTATACTAACCAACAAATTTTTCTAAAATAGACTCTCTGAACAGTCAAAGAAGCCAAGTTGGAGACTCAAATGCTACAACAACAGCTCACAAGCTGACAAACAACAACAACAACAACAACAACAGCAACAACAGGACCAATTGGAACCATCCATCCAATTCAGCTCAAAATCAAGACCGAAAAAGTATAAGCAAAAGGGTGAATTCATCTTTATTGACCTCAGTCCAAAGAAAAAACAGGCTCCTAAATCAATTTCAAGTTCATCATCTTTGATCAATAATAATGATACTGCCTCCTCTGTTGTTCATCAAGAAATCAAATTAGATTCTTTAACAACTCCAATTAATGCTTGTCCATTACCAACTCCAACATCATCAACTTCTTCAAGACCTCCCTCTTTACAAAAGACAAGATCGGTATTCAGACTCATGAGATCAGACTCCATAGATTCATTCAATGATGCTCAATCTTTAACTTCCAATTCCATCAGATCAAGATCAAACTCGTTGATGATGACCATCAATGACAACGGGAAGGCTGTTCTCACTTCAACAACAACAAATAATTCATCAGTTTGTTCATCTCCAAAGAGATCTCCATCTCCTTCAATTTCAGAATTCGAATATCATAACAATATTAGTCATAATCATAATCATAATCATAACAATATCCAATATTCAGATGATGATAGTGATATCAATAATAACATCAATGGAATTGAAAATTCATCACAATATGATGCAAATAAAGCATTCTTTAAAATTTTTAAACAAAGAAAAAGAGCAAATACTGCAACTTCAACTTCAACTTCTGTTTCAATATCAAGAAATCAATCATTTCAATCAATTCATTCTTTTGCAAATGCAAAATCTTCTCCAATCAAAATGCAACAACATCAACCTTTCCAATCTGAATATTTCGATTCATTACCAAATTATTATCATCATCAATCAAATTCTCGTTCAAATACAAATTCAAGTATTACTAGTAACACAACAACTACTACTAATAATAATAATAATAATGGAGGATTCAACTTCAATTCAAATTATATTCAAGGTATACAAAGTCATTCTGCAAATTATCAATCATCTTTAAATTTTAAACATAGACCAACAAATTCAATTTCTGATTCAATGAATAAAACATTTGCAATCTCTGCCTTAGGTCCACCATTAGAATTATCATCAATTAATGATTCCTTAAATTTCTCAAATTCAACATCTATTGAAAATGATTATAGTCCAAATATTGATGATCCCATTAGTATGTTTCATATGGGTGGTGGTAATTGTGGTGGTCATGGTACTGTTACTGATGAAGAATACGATGATGATGACGACGATGATGAAGCTGAATCAACCCTTAAATTCATAGATCATAATTCAAATGCTTTATTACTTGATAATAATAACACATCTTCAATCATTAACAACAGTGATGAATTTGATATCAATAATTACTTGACATTGAGTTGATTCTTGAATTCATCAACATTCACATATCTAGAAAGAATATCTATATCAACCTTTATTTGACATAAAGATTGATCTCTTTCTTATAAACAGCCAACAACTGAAAAAAAAATAGAATAAAGTCACTAATGTATTCAGCATCAACAACATCAACAACATCTCATTTGCATAGCTGTATACAAATAGAACTTAACTCATCATTACAACACAACTACAACATATATGAAAAAATCCAAAAAAAAAGAAAAATATTACACTTCGTTAAACTAAAAAAATTACAATAAAAAATCTTACTTTTGCATCTTTAAAATCCTTTTTTACTAGTAGTACTGTAATAGAGTTATTGTATTATGATAATTGTACCTAAATAGTGAGTAAGTTGTGGTTATCATGGAGTGTGTTGATGGTGGGAACTGCCTTGAAATAAGTTATTTACATGCATGGATTGATAATTCAAAACACAAGCCATATCATATCATGCACATATCCATAAACGAAACCAGCAAATATCATCAATCATCAAATATTCATATGAAAGTAGATTTCAAATAATCAAAACATTCTATTTTACTCTTTGTAGGATTATCAAATTGCCAAACAATAACTGCATCATTTATAATTTTTAATTGTGGACCTGGTTTCATTTTTAATTCATTTAAAATTTCTTTACCATTAACAATTGGCTTTACAAGATATGATTTATTTAATTCTTCCATTTGAACATAATCATTAAATTTAGAATATTTTAATAATATTGATTCAAATTCAATTTTAGAATTTTCAATCAATTCAATATAAAGATTAGCCATTAATGCAACATTATATTCTGGTCCAAACAATTTTAAAAAGATACCAACATCAGATCTCTTTGTTTCTCCCTTATTAAATGAATTTAGTAATTGTTGGAAAGCATCTTGATTACTTGTAATCTTTAACGTTATATCAGTATCAACTTTTGTAATTTTTAAACCTTCTTTTAATATTTGTTCTGGAGTGAAAAACATTTTTTTACCAATCTTAATATAATTGGAATCATTTTTTGAACCCCAATTTCTTAATATAATGATTAAATATATTAATTTTTCAAATTCTAAACTTTCCTTTTGAATTATTTGTAAACCATTTGATAATTGTAATGATACTGTTTTAAAAAATTCAATTGATTCTTTTAAATTTTTTGACGTTATTTCAAATTTATTCAAAATTTCTTGTCTATTTGAATCATCTAATTTTTCTAAGATTTGATCATGATCACTACCTAAATTAAAGACTGTAGTTGTTAAATTCAATTTATCAATCAAACTTAATCCAAGTAATGGATCTGGACCCTTTAATATTTTATCAATTTCCACACCAACACGTTCTCTACTAATCTTATGTTGTAATGCCACTCTTATACTTGGATCAGACATTGCTTGGAGTGTAGTATCAGCAATTTTAAAATCAAATCTACTAGCAAATCTAATCAATCTTAAAACTCTTAATGGATCATCTAAAAATGTCTTTAAAGGTGGCAATGGAGTTCTTAAAATCCCATCATATAAATCTTGTAACCCTCTTTTGGTTAAATCTTCAACTTGATCTGTTTCAATGTTATAAAATAAGGCATTTAAAGTAGCATCTCTTCTGAATGCATCTTCTTCTGGTGTACCATATTCAATGATTGGGATTCTACTTTCTTCAGTATATTCTTCATTTCTTAAATTGACGAAATCAATATCAATACCATAAAGATTTGTTGTAGCAGTTTCCAAATGTTTTGATTTAGCAGGATTCTTTTCAATCTTATGAATACCTCTTGTCTTTACACCTTTCATGTTTGATTTGACATATTCAATCAAACCTTCAGCAAAGACTTCACCAGAGACATTATTGATTGCTATATCCAGATCGTCACTTTCGTTTCCCAATAGCTTGTCTCTGACCCATCCACCTGTGATTCTGGCCACCAATCTCTCGTCATTAGTATTAGAATTATTAGCAGTATTGTATTCTTTGACGAATCCTTTGATGGCGGTGGTTATTCTTGCTTCGTTTGGGGTCAGTTTGATGACAGGATGGCTCACGGAAAAGCTTCTCAGGGCGGTCATTGTCAGGTGTCTGGATGTGTAAGATATTGAGGACCTGAACAGAGGCAGTAACATAAAGATTACTGATCTATGGTCTTTGTTAAGAGAGACTGTTATTTTGTTATTTTGTTAAGAAAATTGTAAAATTGTAAAAACTTTTTTTTTTTTTTTTTTTGATATTTTGATAATCTTCAAAATTCAAAATACTCTGAGAACACTTTAAAGCTTTTGAAGGCAAATAAAAAGAATAGAATCAGGACAAGAGAATAGACTATGAGTTCTAATAAGAAGAAGCTTTTGCTTATGGTACGTCATGTGATTGTATGGGACAGGAAGAATGGGTTGTACTTGGACATTCTTTTCTTCTTTTCTTTTCTTGTCGTATTTTTATCTTCAAGTGATTCAAATAGTCAATAATAGATACTAACATTTACTGATTTAACATCAATCCAACAGGGAAGAAGTGGATCTGGGAAATCTTCAATGAGAAGTATCATATTTAGTAATTATTCAGCCTTTGATACTAGAAGATTGGGAGCTACAATTGATATTGAACATTCACATTTAAGATTTTTAGGGAATATGACATTAAACCTTTGGGATTGTGGTGGACAAGATGTATTTATGGAAAATTATTTTACAAATCAAAGTGATCATATATTTAAATTTGTTGAAGTATTAATTCATGTATTTGATGTTGAAAGTAAAGAAGTTGGTAAAGATATTGAAATATTTACAAAATCATTAGTTCAATTAAGACAATTTAGTCCAAATGCTAAAATATTTGTATTATTACATAAGATGGATTTAGTTCAATTAGATAAAAGAGATGAATTATTTAAGATTATGTTGAATAAATTACAAGAAACATCAAATCCATATGGATTTGAATTGATTGGATTTGCTACATCAATTTGGGATGAAAGTTTATATAAGGCATGGTCATCAATTGTTTGTTCTTTAATTCCAAATATGTCACAATATGAATTAAATTTATCAAAATTTCAAAAGATTTTAGATGCACAAGAGATTATATTATTTGAGAAGACAACATTTTTAGTTATTTGTTCAAGTAATAAAGAGAATACAAATTCAAGTATTGATACAAATAATCTAAATATTAATAATAGTATAATGTTGGATCCAAAAAGATTTGAAAAGATTTCAAATATAATGAAAAATTTTAAACAAAGTGCTATTAAATTGAAATCACAATTTAAGCAATTAATATTAAATGATAATTTATTTATTGTTGAATTAAGTTCAAATCTTATGATATTTGTTGTTATGCCATCTGATATGAATATTAATCCAAATTTGGTGCAGGAGAACATCAAGCATGCCAGAAGATACTTTCAGTAAATGCAAGTCTAGCTGATGATTACTATATCCATTTATCCAGTTGATCCGGTGTAATATATAAGTTATAAAGAATAAGAGAAGTAATACTAATTTCATAATTTTAACAATATTAATTTTTGTAGCGTGGTTCATTTTTTTGTATCGTCTCCGCATTTGTTGACTATAAAAGAAGACCATATCACCAAATTATCAAAAACTGACAATATTAAATATTGACCATTTATTAAATAAACAATTTACAAAGACTATCTAGAAAGATGAAGTATCAACAAGAACAGTTTGACGAGTTCACACATTTTAAAGTATCAAAAATGGGAAGCAACATAGTCCATATCGAGACAAACAGGCCAAAGAGAGCAAACAGTCATGCTGTTGAGTAAGTATAGCCATAATGATTATATATCGAATATATCCAAGGATATCCAATATAAAGAAGAAGAACTAACAGAATACCACAAACAGAACTTGGAGACAATACAGAAAGATATTCCAGCTAATCAACAAACTTGAAGATGTCCATTGTGTCATTCTGTCTGGGGCTGGCAAACACTTCAGCTCAGGAATCGACCTCTCATCATTGACCAGTCCAAGTGATCCCTTCACACTAAATCTCTTGAAAGAATTCCAGCAATCGATATTAGCACCCATTTCTGAGAACAGGAAGCCTGTCATTGCCATTGCCCATGGGATCAGTTATGGTTTGGCTCTTGATATCTTTTCAGCAACAAACATTAGACTTTGCACCAAAGACGTGCGCTTCTCCATCAAAGAGATTGATATTGGCATCATGGCAGACATAGGCTCCTTACAAAGACTGCCTCACATTGTGTCGAATGTGTCCAAATTGACAGAATTGGCATTGACTGGAGCTGAGTTCAATGGCCAGTTTGCCAAAGATGAACTTGGTTTGGTGAGCCATTGCTTTGATGACAAGAAACAAGCTTTTGAATATGCTGTTCAACTGGGGACATCCATCAGCAAGAAGTTCCAGCCTGCTGTCCATGGCACCAAGAAGCATCTCGAGCTGATGACTGTCAACAACGAACTCGTCAACAATGGCCTTGACTTGGTTGGCACTGACAACTATGCCCTGATGGGGAGCAACGCTTACAAGCAGTACTTTGGCAAGATGATGGCAGCCAGACAGACCAAGATTTGAACAGGGAGTTGGGCAGCGGTGTATATTATAATAATTACTATCTACCTGTTCATTAACATTATAGCATAACCACTTTGTAGAATGGTCAACCTGGTAAACTTGTTAAACTCATAAACTCATAATAAAGTCATAATTTATCAAAATGAACAATGAGCCACACTTCATCGGCCGAATATCCCAAAATGGTTTACTTCAAATAATGAATGAATATTGAAATAATGGCAAATCCATTTAACCACTTTCTTCACCTTCTTCACCTTCTTCTTGAATTAGCAAAAGTACTATAAAACAATGTCTGAAGAACCAGCTACAAAGAAGCAAAAGACTGTCGAGCAACAAATTGAAGAACAAGTTGAAGAACAAGTTGAAGAACAAGAGCCATGGATCTTGAACTTCTTTGAGGCTTTATGTCCAGTTTTACATGCTCCAGGTCAATGGAGACAACCTTCTGATCAAAGTAGAGACTACTACAAACCTGAATACTGGATCAAGATAGCTCAATTGGCCGAGAAGGGTAAACTACATGGTATCTTTTGGGGTGATTCATTAGCCATCTATGGTGGTTATAAGGGTCCATATAACTTTGAAGAAGCTGCCAAATCTGGTGATAACTTCCCAAAGAATGATCCAACTGCTTACGTCTCTGCCATGGCTGTTAGTACCAAGAATGTTGGCTTTGGTATGACTTGTTCAACTTTGACTGAACATCCATATCATTTTGCTAGAAGAGCTGCTACTTTAGATCATGTATCAAGTGGTAGATTTGGTTGGAATGTAGTTACAAGTTTCTTACCAAGTGCTGGTAAACAATTAACTGATGATGGTAAATTACCTGATAAAAATGAAAGATATGAAAAGGCTGATGAATATTTACAAGTTATCTACGAGTTACTATTATCATCATGGAGAGATGATGGTGTTGTTTATGATAAAGAAAAGGGTATCTTTTCAAATCCTGATGCCATAAGAGAAATCAATTTTGAAGGTAAATATTTCAGAGTTCCTGGTCCTCAAATCACTGAACCATCGGTTCAAAGAATGCCATTGGTTATTCAAGCTGGTAATTCTCCAAAGGGTAGATTATTAGGTGCAAAACATGGTGAATTGATCTTTTTAAATGGTGAATCTCCAGAAGTGGCAAGAGAAATCATTAGAGATATTAAAAGAATTGCTAAAGAAAAATATCATAGAGATCCATCCAAAATCAAATTTGTTACAAGAGCTTCTGTTATCTTAGCCAAGACTGAAGATGAAGTTAATGCTAAATGGGAAACAATCAAATCTTATAGAGATTTTGAAGGTATTCAAGTTCAAATGGGTGGTCGTGGATTAGATTTATCCAAATTTGAATGGGAAGAAGATTTAAGAGGTAATAAAGATGCTGCTCCCTTCATTGGTGGTTATATCAAGGCTAATCCAGATACTCCAATCACAAGAAAATTGATTGTTGAAACTCCTTCACGTCATTTCATCGGTACACCAGCTCAAGTTGCTGATCAATTAGAAGAATATAAGGCAAGATCAGAAGTTGATGGGTTTAATTTAACAAATACTGTCTTTCCAGAATCTTTTGAAAGTATTATTGAATTATTGATTCCAGAATTACAAAAGAGAGGATTGGCTCAAAAGGAATATGCTGTTGAAGGTGGATCATATAGAGAACAAATCTATAGAAAGAAGGGCCATACATTTGTGCCTGAAGATCATTATGCATATCCATTAAGATGGCAAGCTGGTGTTTCCAAAGAAGAATTTGAGAAGAAATTCAAAGATTACAAAAAGACTATTGAAGAATACAGAATCACCAAAGATTGATTATATGTATATAGTGAGAATGTCCAATAAATAAACTGAATTAGAATAACAGGTTATACTCTGGTTCATCATAAAGAAATTATAAGTTGAGAATCAGCTTCCAAAACCGCAAATTTGTCTACCCGCCATATACACCAACAACCACTATAATCAACCACTTGTTATTACCATTAACTGACCAACCTACAATATATATACTATTGGCAATGAAATGATCACGTCGACGTTACAAATACTGCCATATCTGATCTCATGATATATATCTTGTTATAAGTAGTACACTTCTAAAATTATGCCTGTAAAATTCCAAATTCTATCAACACAAAGACAATAAATATTAAAAGCAGTTTTTGTTGTACTGCAATTGTACAATCCATTAATTCCCATTTTTCTTACTCAACAAGTTCCAAGCTATATAATCGACCTAATTGCTAACTGCTAATTGCTATTGATATTGCTAACATATTGGGATGGTCTAGTTATGAAGTCTGGACATTTATTGTATTAATATTAACGTGCTTAGCACTGTCTGTGACAGCGCTAGTGATCTTTTGTTGTACCAGAAGTAAGGCTAAGAAAGCTCATGCTGAAGAGAGGGCTCATCGACTAGTGCAAGATAGGCACCTTTACATCCAAAACATTGCATCGACTGCTAAGATGGCCAACCCAAACATCACTCAGGAAGATATCACGGTTTTGATCAGAGACATAGAGACGAAAACTGCTACGTATTTAAAAGATTATCCAACAAGACCTATAGATGCTGCTAACATTGTATAAATTTCTTCTCAATTATTCACTCTCCCCTGTCTCCCCTTTACAACATTGCCAGCAACAACCATCATCACACAACATCACATACCACACCATAATCCCTTTGGCTCCCTATTCTTTTCCAAAACCCATCAACACATCAACACATCAACACCATCATCATCATCATCATCATCATACCTCTGGCTCCCTATTCTTACCCATCAACCCATCCACGTCAGCAAGATAGCAAGACCAACTCCTATTCGCAGCCAATACCACATCCCTCAACAACAATCAACATCATCGTTGAGGTGGCAAAAGGAGATATTGTACTGGAAATGATATATTTTTATGAGTCTAGGAGGTCAGTATTTAACAATTACTCAAACAAATAAGGTTCAAAGTGTTTCAATGACTGAGATGAGTTAAAAGTGGTGATAACAGTTGAAAATGATCAAGAAGGACCCACCGTAATGATACCTGATATCAGATAGAAAGAGATTGTATCTGTTTAACTGGTGAATGATGATTATAATTGTTGTTCTGACCTGGTTAATGATGGTTGAAGTTTGAGGTTGATTTTTCTAAATATGATGTGACGGATAATATTGAATTAGCGAGATAGTATAATGTTTTATTGTGATGTTCAGAACGTTTTCATGAATTGATTGATGAAGTTTGTTGGATTGTCGATTGGGTTGATGATTGATTGATATAATTGGAAAATCAAATTATGGATTTTATTGGTGTAAATTGGTGTAAATTGGTGTAAATTGGTGATTTTTAGATTTTTAGATAGACATGATGATTTCAGTTGTGTATGTTGATGATGATAATATTTATTATAAATGGTTTACACTGATAATAGATTGACTTTAAGATGTTTCCAATGTATAAACGAATACTTCAACCAATCAATATCCACTATTTTATTCTCAAATCAAAGACAGTGCTCAATAGTCCTTCAAATGATAGTCTAGCAGTTCAATTAGTGAACGACTTTGCCATTTTGTAATGTTTATTCATCCATATTCTGTATTTTGGATAACTTTTGATGTTTTGTTGGACGTTGTTGGTTGTTGTATTCGCCACCCATTTTTTTTTACTCTTCAACAACAACAACAACAACAACAACAACAACAGACTACGTATCAATGATTATCACAAATGACATTATCACCAATTACTTCATGATCAACTAATTGATATAAACTACTTACCAAGTCAAAGTCTCAAGCGCTCAATTCAAACAACACAGATCAATCAAAAATGACATAAATTCAACTTATTCAATCAAATCATAGTATACTAATTTCACCAACAAAAACAACAACCATAACTATTCATAACCTACCATTATTCAGAAACACTTTGATTTAGACGTGTTGAGTATTTGCAAGTGGAAGAATTAGGTCAATATTCAAATCTTGTGCAATACATATATGGTGAAGATGAGAATATGTGTTGCTCTGTTGCAAATTCCTCATGAAAATGAGAAAGTAATTGCTACTTTTGATATCATAAAAAGAACAATATAAACTGGAATTCAAAGACATCTGTTGCGATAATGTTAAACAATTCAATTGACTCCCTCCCCTTCAACATATTAGATGTGATTTTCCATCATTTGGATTCGCTCATTGATATCGTTAGTTTGTTGGCAGCATTATCAAAAGACAATCAGCAATATATTCTCTCTAATGTCATCAACCTAGTTCATGAAACTTCACCAATGATACAAAAGCCTCGAGTTTCAAAGCTGACGAACCTGTTAAACAGTTCAAAGAGGTTAATGAGTCAAGCTACATCAATTTGGAAAAAGGAGAAGGAATTGCCAATTCAGACTCATGATGTCTCAGAAGAATCTATAATACGAAAAATACTTGATCAATTAATAACTGATCATCCATACTTGGTCAGAACAGTGACAAGAGAATTGAAGAGAGACTGGAATAGCAAATACATGAACGGGACTCCATCTTTGAATTATGGGAACAGGAGAGCAAAAATCAATATTATTCATCAAAATTCAACTGAATTGAGCGACAGGGATAAAGGGGTAAGGTTTTGTTATTTAGACCTTTCCATTGGTAAAGATGATAATGATGATGATTACAGGATGGTTCTTAGGGAAGATTCAAGGACGTTTGTGTCTTTAATTAAAGATTTGGAATATCTTTGTATGCGTGGAGTTGAGGGAGAAAAATTTCAATGCAATGCTTGCTCAAGTTTATTGTTTCTAGATATTATGGAGTCATCTAATATTGACCTTAATGCTCTCAAATTCCCAAATCTGATGAGGTTAAGTTTCATTACGAAGGTAACTTTGAAGAAAGATTCAACTCATTTGGGTGATACGAAAGACATCTTAATAGAGCAGTTGTTCCCTCATCTGTTAATGATTGAGCTTCCTGGTTATGATGAGTCAAAGACCATATTTGCACCAATATTTTGTCAACATGGATGTTATTACCTGAATTATGATTATATTATATTTTCATACTTGAGACCAAAAATTTTTGAAAACCTCTTCAATCCAATTGCACTTAAGAAGCATAAAGAGTTTTTGATTTTTTATTCTCAAAGGAGATGCTTGTTGCTCAATAACAAACCAATTCGCAAACCAATACAAGTGGGACTATTCAGAAAAATTGTTGGTAAGAAAGCAATGAGTATCACTGATGATTTATATTTGAGAAGCAGCCTTACTCATCACGAGAAAGTAGTGAGTCTACTATTATAACAGCTTTTGACAATATAATACAGAAGATTATACAGATAAAAACTTTACAAGAATTTATGTTTTCGTTCATTTATATATAATAATGCAGAGAATTGAATTACTTATAACAAACACTCTTCACTAGTAATACAAAAAGAATCACCTTGCTTGTTTCATTATAAGCATTTCAAATTGTCAGAATTAATAAATCTAAAATGTGAACATCCAAACACCATCACTATTATCAAACAAATTTGAATTGAAATCGAAATACTAATTTTTAACACACTTTGTAGAATAAGCAAGGAAGGGTCTCTTGGATGATAAGGAGTTGTAATAATACATTCAAGAACTTAACGAGGAGCCCAATAAGAAGATATATCCACAACATGGAAGATATCTCGACTCCAAACTCGCTGGAAACATCTCCATCTCCATCTCCATCTCCATCATCAGAGACAAGAAATAGAAGTAAAAGTCCATCTGCTAAATCTAGAGGTAAAGCTGAAAAATCTTATACTGATAATGGATTTAGATCAAGAATAGCTGAAAATCGCCCAAATTCAGATATTGAATTCAAATATGTCATTGATGGTCTATTAAGAAAGGTTGAACCATATTTTTATCAATATTTGACTTATTGTAAAATGAGATGGAGAGATCGTACTTTGATTGATATCTTCTCCAAAGAGTTTAGAGATCGTGATGTATCATATTATAAAAAGGCTATAGAGACAGGTCAAGTAACATTGAATGGTAAAGTGGCTGATATTGATACCATTGTTAGAAATGGTGATGCCATAAGCCATAGAATACATCGTCATGAACCACCAGTCACTTCACAAGAAATCAAGATTGTTGAGGAGACAGAGGAATTATTTGTCATTGATAAGCCAAGTGGGATTCCTGTTCATCCTGCTGGAAGATATAGAATGAATTCTGTTTCCAAAATATTGATGACCCAGTTGGGATACGAAGTTCATCCTGCTAATAGATTGGATAGATTAACATCTGGATTGATGTTCTTTGCAAAGACAGGTAAAGGTGCCACAAAATTTACAGATCAATTGAAGGAAAGAAGTGTACGAAAGGAATACATTGCAAGAGTTGTTGGTAATTTCCCAGACGGTGAAACCATTATTGAAGAGCCTCTAACAACAATTGAACCAAGATTGGGATTAAACAAAGTTGAAATCGAAGGTAAAGCTTCCAAGACAATATTCAAAAAGATTAGTTTTGATGGTAAGACCAGTATTGTTAAGGCAATGCCATTAACAGGTAGAACTCATCAAATCAGAGTACATTTACAATTCCTTGGTCATCCAATAGCAAATGATCCAATTTATTCTAATGTTGAAATATGGGGACCAAATTTGGGGAAAGATGGTGTTGCTGATTATGGAAAAGTTATTGATTTATTAGGAGCTATTGGTAAGACAAAGAGTGCATCAAGTTGGTTTTATCCAGATAGTTCAGGTGAAATCTTATTAGGGAAAGAATGTGAAGTTTGTGATACAGAATTATATAGTGATCCTGGTCCAAATGATTTCGGGTTATGGTTACATGCTTATAAATATTATTCATTGGATGAAACCAATCCATGGTCATATCAAACCAAATTTCCTCAATGGGCTCTTGATCCACATTTGAAGTTTATGGAATTAGCTATTTCAAAAGCCGAACAATGTGAAGAGACAACAACTGCATTTGGTGTTGGTGCTGTATTGGTTCATGATGGTGAGATTTTAGAGACTGGATTCTCAAGAGAATTACCAGGAAATACCCATGCTGAACAATGTGCATTACAAAAGTATTTCGAAAAGACAGGTGAAGAAGATGTACCTTCTGGTTCAGTGATATATACAACAATGGAGCCATGTTCTGAAAGATTGAGTGGTAACTTACCATGTGCGGATAGAATATTGAAGACGAGCATTAATACTGTTTTTGTTGGTGTCTTAGAGCCTGATACCTTTGTCAAGAACAACGTGGGGTTGAAGAAGTTGACAGAGAGAGGAATTGAGTATATACAAATACCAGGTTATGAAGATCGATGCCTCAAGGCAGCATTCAAGGGACACCCTGGTCATTGATGAAACAGCAAGTGTCTGATTTATCTATCAGTGAATAATTTCTATAGTCTATAATAATGGAATATTTATTGGTGTATCCTTAGGAATGAAATACAAACTTTGAATACATGATATAATACATACAATACATAATGCAATCTTTGTTCTTCTTCTGTGTCATATAAGAAAATACTAGATCATAGGAAACCAAATACTTTTAACAAATAATCAAAAAATAAACCGACTGTTAAGTACAATCCGGTATCGATGTTAGCAGTGAACGCACTCCAACAACTCTTTGGGTCATCCAAGTCAACATTGATGATCATTTTGGCTAATCTATAAGTTACAATCCCGGTACCAATAACAAAACCTGGAGCCGTTAATAATCCAGCATTATAACCAGCGGTTGCCAACAAACCAACTTGTACTACTGAGAGACCAGTCATTATTTTTTTGGAGTTATCTTTCCATGCTAAAGCAGTTGATTTAACGCCTGCATTAATATCAAACTTCTTATCTTGATGCGCATAAATAGTGTCATAAGTCATTGTCCAGCACCATGATGACATGAATAGTGGGAGCATAACTGATAAATCCCAAATTCCCATAGCAGGATATCCTAAAAGAGCACCCCAATTGAAGGCAATTGCTAATATGGCTTGTGGATAATACGTGAATCTTTTGAACAAAGGGTATGAGCAAACAAACAAGAGTGAAGCTGCACCTAAAAGAAAACAATCTAGGGGCAAACAAAGAATAACACCAAGACCAACAGCTAATTGAGCTCCCAGTAGCTTGATTGCTTGATTTACAGAAACTCTACCACTGGCAATTGGTCTTTCAAGACTTCTCAAGACCTTATTATCCAAATTTCTATCCAAAAGATCGTTGATGGTACAACCGAACCCTCTCATAATAAGCGAACCGATACCAAACACAGATAATGTAAATATTGTAAAAGGTAATCCAGCAGTAGTTTGAAAAGCTGCCATTGTAATTGCCCAAGTACATGGGATGTATAATAACCAAGTACCGACAGGCTTTTCAAGTCTCATTAGCTCGGCATAAGGTATCCAGCTTTGAGGTAGTTTAGATACATATGGACCCAAACCTTTCAATCTCGCCTCAGCAGCCTGCTTTCTCTCTTCAGGAGTAAATATATCAACCGTTGTGATCTTCTTCTTGTCGTCATTCTCGTTGATCTTAGGGGTTCCAGAAGACAAAAATCTATGGTATTTTAGCAAGGGCAGCTGTATCTGCCTCAATTGAGGTAATATAAGACTGGTTCTTACTGCCAAATGAGAAGACCTGATGACTGGTCTCAGTATGAAACCTCTGAACATGAAGGAATTGAGCTTTGAATTTCGGTTAGAAGATTGTTAACTGTTGATGATTTGTCTATGTTCAATTTTTTTTTTAAATTTTCGAAAGATTTTGAGGTTGCAGAGTGCATTTTGAGCCAAATTTTGGGCAATTTTCACTGGGTTTTCTTGCTAATTGACCATTGACATGAATACTCTCAATCTAAAGCACTGTATATTATTAATCATGTCATATCTGTCCATTTAACCACCCCAAACAGGCGGAACAAGCCAAACCTGCCGAGATTCTGCCATTTTTCTATTTTTGCGTGTCAATAAGCCTCAGATTTTTTTTTTTTTTTTTTTTTGGTCGTTCAACAAAATTAATTTGAGAACGAAGAGCGCGCTTCACTCAAAGATCAGAATCAACAGCCCTGTGCTAGAAGCCATTCAGAGACAGATACAGATACCATGACCGTATTCACAGCCTCAACAACTGCCCCAGTCAACATTGCTGTAAGTTGTCTTGTTTTGGATAGAAGAATACAGCAAATCCTGCTCTATCAAGTTTGTGGAAATATAACTAACATGATGCTCGTATAGACCTTGAAATATTGGGGGAAAAGAGATAAAACCTTGAATCTGCCTACAAACTCATCCATATCAGTCACTTTATCTCAAGATGACTTGAGAACTTTGACATCTGTCGCCACTTCAGAATCATTTGAAAAGGATCAACTATGGTTGAATGGTAAAGAAGAATCATTGCAATCTGAAAGAACACAAATGTGTTTGCAAGACTTGCGTCAATTGAGAAAGAACTTGGAAGCTTCAAATGAATCATTACCAAAGATCTCCAATTGGAAACTACACATCGTATCGGAAAACAATTTCCCAACAGCTGCTGGTTTGGCTTCATCTGCCGCTGGTTTCTCTGCCCTTGTCGTTGCCATTGCAAAATTATATCAATTACCAGATTCAACTTCTGAAATCTCAAAGATTGCAAGAAAGGGTTCAGGTTCTGCTTGTAGATCATTGTTTGGTGGTTATGTAGCTTGGGAAATGGGTGATGCTGTTGACGGATCAGACTCAAAGGCTGTGGAAGTTGCCCCACTAAGTCACTGGCCAAACATGAAGGCTGTTATTCTTGTCGTTAGTGCTGATAAAAAGGATACGCCATCCACAAGTGGTATGCAGACAACAGTCCATTCCTCTGATTTGTTCCAATGGAGAATCAAAGAAGTTGTTCCAAAGAGATTTGAAGAAATGAAGAAATCCATTTTAGAAAAGAACTTCCCAGTATTTGCTGATTTAACAATGAAAGATTCAAATTCTTTCCATGCCACTTGTTTAGATTCTTATCCACCAATCTTCTATCTAAATGATACTTCCAAAAAGGCCATCAAATTAGTTCATGCAATCAATGAATTTTACAATGAAACCATAGCTGCCTATACTTTTGATGCTGGTCCAAATGCTGTTATCTACTATTTAGAAGAAAATGAGTCAAAATTATTTGCTTTCATTTATAAGTTATTCAATAAAGTTCAAGGTTGGGAAACAAAATACTCCACTGAAGAATTATCAAAGTTTGACCAAGAATTCGAATCGATCAAATCAAAGATCACTTTCCCATTAGATGAAGAGTTATATAAAGGTATCTCAAGAGTGATTCTTTCAAAGGTTGGTAATGGTCCTCAAGATACACCTGAAAGTCTTGTTAATGAACAAGGGTACCCAAAGAACTTAGCTTGATTCAGGTTTACAGGGAGCTACTATTAAGTTTGCTACACACTTGCGAAATTGAATAATTTGTTGGCATTTTTCATCCTAAAACTTCATAGCACTATTCGATCTTACTTTGAGTATTCAATCAGGTGTTGAATTAATTATATATAAAAATAACTTGTCTGCATCTATATATTATTACTTCAATAATACCAAATATCATATTCGGTAGAGTTTTAGTGTATAATCAACGCCTTTAACGTAAATATGATCAAATGGAGCCTAAAGGGAACCCCAGAGCCATGCAAAACAAATCTCCTGAGGTTATATTTCAGCTGTGAAGTCTTATGATCATCCATCTTGATTTGACTCTCCTCCATACTAGCACGGCGCTGCCACTCGAGAACCTCAGCATGATCAGGTATAATAGTGCTGCTGCAGTTGCATCGCCCTTCTTCAATGACATATTAATTATTTTGACAACAACATGAACAAAAAATACAAAAAGAGAGCAACAGAAGGGAAGTAAACCCAATTATCAATAATAAGAATAATAATAATAAAAAACAAATAAAACACAATAACAAACAATTATTAAAACAATTCACAAATTTTTAAGAGAGAAGGGAAGGATTCATAATCAAAAGAGGAGTTTTTATTTTACACACCTAAACTTTGTTCCATCTCCAAATTCTAGCTTTACAGTCACCACTTCCAGTAGCAAACATACCAGCACCTAGAATAGCCTTCTTGGCAACAGAAACGCTAATAACAGAGTTTCTATGACCTTGCAACATTAATAAAGCATCACCAGTCTTCTTTTCCCAGAAAATGACACCACGATCTTTAGAACCTGATAGGATGTATTGACTATCTGGAGATGAACACACAGATAGAACAAAATCTTTATGTCCAACATAGGTAACTTCACATGCTGTGACATTCTTTGCAGCATTAGTAGTAGTACCATTGTTTTCTAATTGTTTCAAAGACCATAGTTTGACTGTACGGTCCAAAGATCCTGAAGCAACTTCAGTACCATCTGAAGTGAATGCAACTGAATAAACTGAATCTTTATGACCAGTACCAGCTTCATTTTCTGAGTCGAGTCTTTCAACTAGGAATCCAGTAGATGAATCCCAAACTCTGACAGTTCTATCTAGTGAACCAGCAGCAATCAAGGTACCATCTGGAGAAACTGCAACAGTGGTAACTCCATCTTCAATAGAAAGAGTCAGAGAACATTGACCACTAACAACATCCCAGATTCTAACAGTACGATCACCAGAACCAGAAACCAATCTATCACCATTTGGAAAGAAATCCAAAGAATAAATATCTTGTTCATGTCCTCTTAAATATTTAGTAATTCTTCTTGTAGATAAGTCCCAGATTCTGATAACTTGATCCTCAGCACCAGTGGCAAGATATTTACCATCTGGAGAGAAGCAAACGGATCTAATATACAAATCTGCACCTGCTGCACCACCGTTTTCGCTATTTGGATTATCATCAACTAATCTAGCAACAAGCTCACCAGTTTCCACGGCAAACACTTGGGTAGTCTTATTACAACCAGTGGCTAAGAATCTACCATCACTTGAGAAATTAACACAACAGACAACAGATGAATGGTCCAAAGAGTGAACCAATTCAACATCAATAGATTTCTCCAGAGCAGGGTTGTATAATATGTAGTATTCTGGGTGTAGTTTCTTGTACTGTGGCTGGACTAGTGATGCATCTAGATCACGTAAGAATGGAGGAATTGGCTTGGTGTGAGCAGCTCTTTGATCTTCTGGAACCAGATATCCATTGTCGCGAGCAGATGGTGTAGTTACGACAGCTGTTGAAGTTGGGGCTTCTGGTTGAGCAGGGGTAGATATGACTGGAGTTTGAGATGGTTGAGCTGGAGATTGGTTTGGTTGTGGGGCCTGGGCTGGGGTTTGCTGTTGAGCTGTTGCTTGTTCAGACACTTGTGGAGATTGAGTTGGGATTTGTTGTTGGGAAGGAGTTTGTGACAATGGAACTGGTTCAATCTTTGGGTGGTTTGGAGAGGCTTGAGGGATCCCTGGTAGCTGTTGTTGTGGTTGTTGCTGAATTTGAGGCTGTTGTGCTTGAGTAGGAACCGGTAATTGATGTTGAACAGGAGGTAATTGGGAAGGCTGTTGTTGCTGAGGCTGTTGTGGTTGGGCAACTTGTACACCTGGACCTTGTGGGTAATTGAAACCGGCTGGCTTTGGAATGTTGTTCGAGCCATTAGCAATTGGATGTTGTTGTTGTTGTTGCTGTTGTTGAATTTGTTGTTGAAGTTGTTGTTGTTGTTGCTGCTGTTGTTGTTCATAGGCAGCGAGTCTTCTATCCTTCAATTCTAATTCATTCTTCAATCTAGCGATTTGATCCTCATAAGTTTCCTTGATTTTTCTATGAGACATCTCAAGCTCGTAGACAGTATTTCTAATCTGTTGTAATTCAGTCAATTGTTGGTTGAATTTGAGATCGTACTCATTTTTGTGGAATCTATAGTTTGAGGCTTCATTGGTGACGTTTTCAAACTCTTCCTTGATGGCTTCTAGCAACTCATTGAGACGGACAAATCCTGCAGGAACCTGTCTTTGAGCATACGACATTGTCTGGTTGATGAATTTTGGTGGTGGATGGCTGTTTCGAGGCTGATGGAATTGAGGGATGTTGTTGGTTCTTGTTTATCTCGAAAACAGGAACACTTGTTTTTCTTCCAAGAAATTTTACGTCCAGAAAAAAAAAAAAAAAAAACGAAACAACAGACCGGAATTGAGGGACTTCCGAGGAAATTGGCAGAATCTGCGCTGTTTGTCCGGATGCAGAAATTCCCCGATCTGGACAGTTTTGAATGTTTTTTTTTGTTTTTTGTTTTTTTATTGATCAGTGTTTTTTATAAACAAACACATTGGATCAAATCAAAACAACAAATCAACAGTAACTACTGATTTCTACCAACGAGCTATGCCACCAAAAAGAAAAGCTGCTGCTAAGGCTACCAAAAAGGTGCTGGAGGAACCAATTAAAAAGGATGAGGTTGAAGTGGAAGAACGTAAGTCCTTTGTTGCCACTGTCCAGCAGATACTTTTGTTAATGATCAACAACTAACAAAAATCTTCATTTAGCTGTCGCAAAGAAGCCTGCTCGCAGAGGTAGAAAGAAGAAGGAACCCACTCCTGAACCTACCCCCGAACCTGAAGTGACGATTGTCTCATCTTCTGTTGAACCAGAGGCCACTACTCCAAAAGAAAAAGAAGAGATCGTAAAACAAGTGTTGACAGTTCAAGCACATACTGATGAAGAAGTTCAGGAAAAACCAAACAATTCAGTAGCAGTAAATGTATCAAGAGCTAATCACCAAAGTGAACATGGTAAATATGCTTCTCCAGAAAGAAAGACGAGTCTGAACTTTTCAAGATTACCATCTCCTGTCAAACGCCTCTCATCTTTAGATCCTAGACCAAAACCTCCACCAAAAGTAGCAGATCCAGAAACAGATACAGAAACAAATCCTTCACATGCTACCAAAGCGTCTCCAGCTAAAAGAACTTCTACAACATTCGACGCCAAAAAGATTGAAACGAATATCAATAATGCATTTGTTACTAAGAATGCTGTGAAACTATCATCCATAATAGAGGACCTAAAGGGCAATAAGACTGAAATGTTATTCAATGAATACAAGGGTAAGGTGGAGACAAGATTCAAGACCTCTGATGACTTGATTGATTCATTGACCACAAGAGACAATCAACTGAGCCATGAAGTTGATGAATTAAAGCAAAAGATTCAAGAGCTGGAATCTTCTAGGGATGATAATAACAATAATCAAATTAATAATAGTAATGGTAATGCCAATGATAACAACAATGAAGAAGAAGAATATGAGAGTGCTGTTATTCTGGATATGATGGAACAAATGGTTGGATTAAGAATTCATAGAGTTGAAGATTCACCAGAAGTTTTAGTTTTCCCATGCTCACAATCTGGTAAGAATGGAATTTTGGATTATAGATTGACTATATTCAAAGAAGATCCGTCTGAAATAATTTATTCATTAGATAGTGACCTAGATTCAAAGGACGTCATAAAATTGAGAGATTATTTACCAGACTATCTATTTGATGATTTGACTTTCCCATTGGATTCAGTAAGTATACTCATTTCAATCAAATTATTTCAAAGATTTCCCATTATACTAACAACGAACAATTTATTTAGATTTCACAATTCTATTCCAAGATCAATAAAGGCTTGAACAAGTGAAAAAGTCGACGAGTAAATCATAACAGATAAAAGGCTTGAGAGAGAGAGAGAGAGAGAGAGAGAGCGTGTAGTAATCGCTCAAAGTCTAGATTGGTGTCTAGTACCTAGAGCTGAATAGATACCCAAATTTTGCATGCATACGATACAGTTATCAAACACGAATAAATTCTGTAGATTTCATAGGTTTCTTCAAGATGTTGTTCAAATCAATGTGTAATTATGGCTGTTAAGACTATTTAAATTCCAAAGAGCCTTCAGAGTTGATTGAGATTCTTTTCAATAATGCCTTCTTTTCATCTTTTGATAAATTTTTAAGAACTTTATATAGACCTTGATTCTTGTATGATTTTAAATCAGATTTTGGCTTTGTTACTTTTTCAGTTGTTTCTGACTTCTTCTTTTCCTTCTTGACTGGCTTTTCTTCTTGTACTACTGGAGTAACCTTTTGCTCTTGTTGCTTTTTCTTTGGTCTATAAAGAGCTTTTTGGTATTTTTCATCTTCCGTTATACAAGAGGTGTGCTTTCTATATTCATCACCATTGAAAGTCTTTGAACAATCGATACAGGTGAAATAGGCACCGTAACATCTTTGGACATGTTGGTCACATTTCTTCTTTAGCATGGATTCATTGCATACTTCACAACTTAGAGTAACCATCTTGAATTTTGGCTGTAGTTTGGTAAGGTTGTATAAATTTAAGTTATAGCTTGTGTTACATACATTTTTGGAAAATTTTCATATAATTTTTTTTTTTTAATTTGTGAGATGAGATGAGATGAAAACAAAAAATGAAGACCCCTCGAAGATCCGGTAAAATGAATACTCAAATGTTGAAGAACGTTGTATGTATTGAATAGAAGAATGTCATGATAACACTAGAAATATATATATGTATGTGAAAGATTAGAAGCAAGTAAAGTAAAATATAATTAGCCAATTAAAAGAAAGCTGAGCAGTTTATAGCAAGGTTGTATCATATACGCCATAACAGAGCTTGCCAAGCTCGCTAGAAGAAATGAAAATAAAAATTATGACATATTGAAGAGAAAAGAAGTTGAAGAATTTGAGGCAACGAAGACCAATCAAGTCTTGATGCTGAAAATTGGTTGATCAATAACCATCACATTGACCAGGATATTCTCTTGAATCAAGAGGAGAAGGAAACAAACCATAATAGGATAATCTTTGGAAATCCCATTCCAAAGTTGATTCGGTTTTCCAATTCCAGAAAACCCAACCACCTCTCATTTCAAAGGCGTCTAATTGAGCTTCAATGTACTTTCTGTAATTAATCTTTGCTGTATCATCTAAAGAAGCATAGTCTTGAGAATTTGAACAAGAACCAAGATAAGCATAATTATCACTTGCATCAGAAGTGAAGGATTCATCATATCTTGCACCTCTATCAACACCATTTAACCATTTAGCACAATCGGTTAAAGCAGCAGACCATTCACCACAAACATTCCAATGATAATCGGCTTTGGCAGCAGTTCCCCATGCACAAGCAACAGAGACATGTTCATCAATACCTCTTGATAATTCACTTGTTGAAAAGACTTGATAATGATGATGATCGATAGCAACGAAATAAAAATCTGGTAATGAAAAGTCATCATTCCAATAACCATCAGCTTGGAAGGCATCATGAAAGACGACATCGACATTAGTTGAATAATCTCTTAATTGATAATAAGCATCTTGATAAAATGTCAATAATTGAGACATATCTAAAACTGAACCTAATGGTTCATTCAAGATTTCAAACCCAATAATAACATCATCATAATCAGATGAAGCATATTTAGCAAAGATGATGTTTAAAACATCTAAAGTTTCAGCAGTATTATTACCAGATTGGAATTCATAAGAATCTCTTAACCCAGAGTTATCAAACCCATTTTGAGAACCTGGAGCACCATGTAAATCAATCCAAACCTTGATGTTATAAGTTCTACACCAAGTTAAAGCTTGATCCAAATAAGTTATTTGACCTTGAACATAAGGATCTTCTTCTCTTGCCTTAAAAGCCCAATAACCGATTGGGATTCTAACGAAATTTAAACCAAAAGAGGCAATTGCCTTGATATCATCTTCAACAATCCATGAAGCCCAATGAGCTTCTAATCTACTTGAAGCCAAGGTTTTACCTAAAGTTTCAGTATAATGATATTCATCAACAGGGATTGAAGATTCATCATCACCAAAGGCTTCAAATAATGATGGGGTGATATAAGGTTCCAAGACAAACCAACCACCCAAGTTGACACCTCTAATGATACCATCAGTATCATAGTCATAAGATCTTTTATAGATTTGATCCCCACCATGAGAAGGGATTGGACCAGCATTGACCTTATGGGATGAGATCAATGATAATGACAAGAAAGCCATCAATGAAGTTGATAATTGTGACAGCATTGTTTTGATGATTTTAATAATGTTTGATAACTATAATGATAATGATTTAAAGATGCTTATGATAATGTAATATAACAATGCTGTTTATGATTCTTTTTGACTTTCTAAATTTGAATAAATGTTCTATTTTTAATTAATTTGGCTCTGTATGGCTGTATTTTTTGATTTTATTTACCCGGTACCCCTTTGTAGAAAAGATCTTTTATTTACTATTGTTTGATTTCCTGATTTAGAAATAAAAATCAGGGGTGAGGACACAGATAAAAAGAAGCTAGGGGAGCAAGGTGCAGATGAAGCTAAGCAGGAACTGTACTGAAAGATGATATTGAACGACTGTTATAACACACACACACACTGTCTTGTGAACTTGATGTAGGCAAGGAAGATCTGGGAATGGGAGCAGGGAAAGTTGAAAGTTGAAAGGAGCGAATTTGGTGTTTTATAAGAGAGGCAGGTGTCTTGGTTGCGCGTACCGTTCCAGATTTGGCTGCATGGAATTTAAATTTTGGCACGTGACTTTAAGGACCCAAATTAAAAATTGTCACGTGGTTTGTTTGGTGTTTGGGTGTTTCTAGTTTTTAGTTACCCTGCAAAATTCAATTCCTGATGATTTCGATTTTTGAACACGGAAGTCGAAAACTACAACAACAACACAGGGGGCAATACCATATCTAAGATAAACTCAATTCAATCCAATCCAACAACAAAATGGAACAAATCGATCTACACTCGCACGCTAAGGACATCCAAAAGCCTTACGACCAAATAGTCAGAGGTGACCCTTCAATCCAATGGGTTATCTATGGTCCTGATTCTTCAAAGGCATACAAAGTGGATGAAACTGGGAAAGATTTTGATGAATTCTTATCCTCATTCGATGATTCAAAGATTCAATTTGGTTTAGCAAGAGTTAATCCTCCAAACTCGGATGTCTTCAAAAACTTATTGATCGGTTGGTGTCCTGATTCTGCCCCATTGAAATCAAGATCCTCATTTGCTCAAAATTTCGCTCAAGTGGCTAAATTATTAAAGGGTTATCATATTCAAGTCACTGCAAGAGATCAAGATGATTTAGATAAACAAGAATTATTGAAAAGAATCAGTGATGCTGCTGGTGCCCGTTATTCCATCCAATATCCAAAATCAAGTAACAATGCTCAACAACCTGCTCCAGTTCTTTCAAATAGAACAATTCCATCAAAGCCAATTGCTCCAAAGGCTAATACTGTCAAACCACCAATTCAAATCATTAAACCTTCTCCAAAATCAGCCGAAATAGTTAACCAACAACAAAGCAAAGAGGAAGATGAAGATGAAGATGATTGGAATGAACCAGAATTAAAGGAAAGAGATTTATTAAAGCAACCATTAAAGCCAAATACTTCCTCTTGGAAACCAATTGGTAAAGTAGATTTACAACAAGTCATTAAAGAAGAAACCTCAAAGCCAGATCCAAGATTAGAAATTCAACAACTAAAGGAAAAGGATAGATTAAAGAAAGATAAAGAAATGGATGATTTATTAAAGACTAAATCTGCTTCATTCAATTCTTTCAAGACACCAACACCAAATGATTTCTCAAAATCTAATAACTCAACAAATAATGGTTCAGGTATTTCAAAATCATTTGGTTCAACAAATGGTTTGACTCCAGCTCAAATTTGGGCTGCTAAGAAGAGAGGTGCTACTGCAGAATCTTCTGTTCCTTCTTCAAAGGAAGAACCAAAACCTCAAGAAGAAGATAATGAAGTTGATGTCAATGAATTAAGAAATAAATTCAATCAACTAGAAACTAAAGCGGAAGAAGAGGAAAAAGAAGAAAAAGTTTCATATAAACCTTCAACCATTGCATCAAGAAAATCCACCCCACAACCACAACCACAACCACAATCTGAATCAGAAGAAGAAGAAGAAGAAGAAGAGCAAACCCCTCCACCTCCACCAAGAAGACAAGTTATACCAGAACCTGAACCAGAATCAGAAGAAGAAGAAGAGCAAACACCACCTCCACCTCCAAGAAGACAAGCTCAACCTCTCCCAGAACCTGAATCTGAACCTGAAGAAGAGGAAGAAGAACTTGCTCCACCTCCACCACCAAGAAGACAAGCTGAACCGGAACCTGAAGAAGAGGAAACTGACGGCGCTGTTGCCATTGCTGAATACGAATATGAAGCTGCTGAAGACAATGAATTATCATTAAAAGAAGGTGATCGTGTCATCAACATTGAATTCGTCGATGAAGATTGGTGGTTAGGTGAAGTTAATGGATCAAGAGGTTTATTCCCATCAAATTATGTTACATTAGAAGAGTAATTATAACCAAGTCATTATCATCATCAATCAACATTGCGTGTTTAAATAGAAAGAGACAGATCATAAACAAAATCAAATCAAAATTATAATGTTTCAGTATTAGTTATAGTATGAACTTACAAAGTATCTTCTTCCAAAGATGAAAATAAATAGATAAAATCAAATTAAATATGAATAAATAAAGAAAATATCATGAGTAAATAAAGTTAAAATCAAAATTAAAATATTGTAACAGATCATTGAATCTAATATTGTCATTAATTGATCATCAAAATGGTAATGTTGATTGCCCCTTAACCATTTTGGTTTTCTTACCACTTCCACCATTATTGTTATTACTGTGATTCTTACTCTTATTATTAGTGGTACTAATACCCCCAATATTCCCATTAGATGATGATGATGATGACGATGACGATGACGACGATGTTGGGGGAGAATTCCTCTTTAACATTTTTCTATTCTCCAATAACATTTCACCGTATGATTTCTTCTTATTGTTAGAATTTATAGATTTCATTTCATTAGAGAGACTATTGGAACCATTCAATTCTTCCATCACATCAATAGCATAATGGAAATCATCATGTTCATCTCTATTCATGATCCCCTTCCCAAAACATCTCAAACAGGTTAATGATCCATCTTCATTATTCAACTCATAATTTGAAATTTCTTCAACTTGTACCTCTTCTTCATATTTCTTTGTTATCTTAGTGGTATTTTCATTATTGGTAACATTCTTAAATGCATCTCTTATTGATGGTAATTGTACAACCTTATCCTTACCAGTACTAGCTTGATTGGATCTGGATTCTAAATGTTCTTTGAAAGTATCATTAACATCATTTGTCTTCTTGGTGATATTTAAAATACTATGCTCTAAATTCAAATCAATATAATCAAAATTTCCAATACTCATATTCAAATTCTTCAATGGATATAAATCCATATGATCTTGCTCTAAACCCTTCAACAATTCAATACTTAATTCAAGGAATACTGCTTCCATATCAAGAGTTTCTAATTTCTTCTTCTTTGACTTCGACTCATCACCTTTATTATCTTCTTCATTAACTGACAATGCCACGTTTTTCCTTTGTTTCATCAATCGTTGATTTAGATTTAATTGACATTGTCTTGATATTTGTGTAAAATTGGAATTCTTCAATTGAATTGTGAGTGTCTTTGGCTTTATCGTTCTCTTCCCGTTTTCATCATCATTAGCTTCATTCAATCTTTGATTTAAATCAGCTGCAAATACCTTAAGCCATTGAATTGAATCATTCAGACAACTAACATCATCTCGAAGATTCTTGTTTGTGTTCATTGATTTCAATAGAATTCTCTTAACCAATGGAAGATTCAAGGAACCTCTAACGAGTTTAAATAGTTTATCAGCCAATTTATTATCACCTAACACTTCACATAATTCATGATAAGTATAATTATCTCTAACATAAGTATTACTTGAAGTAACATCTGATTTTGATGAGATTCCAAGTTTAATATTTATAAATTCTCCAGTTTTCCCACCCATTGACCAGAAATCAGTAAATTGAAAATTCTCTAGAAACTCATATATCTTACTATTAAATATAATGGTTTGATTACTTGGTTTATTGAATCCACCAGCTAGCTTTGCCACTGTTTTAGTACTTGCCACCCCAGAAGATGTAGTATATCCTAATTCATTTAATATTTGCATTCTAATATCATACATCGTCATTGAACCCAATAATATAACGAGATCATCCCAATCCTTTAATACGATATCATTATTATTGAATCCATAGAACACACCATGATTAATTTTAAACTTTTTTTCAATAATCTCTGTTAATTCTTCAGTGGGTAAATTTGGTAAATCATCGTCTTTGTTCAATTTTTCTAAGATGATAATCCTCAGCTCTGGGAACAATTCATTAAGAATTTTGTTTAATATTATTCTTCCAAGATCTAAAAATGCTTCATCGACACTTGCCTTTTCCACCAGATCACAGTTTGTCTTTATTAACCTAATAATCTTTCTACTTTCTCTTCTATATGGATCTAAACTTACTTTATAATATTTTGGATCTGGTCTATAACCATCTCTATATTTCCAAAAGTTCTCACCCTTTTTGAAAGTAGCAGTATGGATAGCCTTTAAATGTGGACATTTGAGCATTGCTGTTGGAAGTGTATCCATTCTTGATATACCATATTCTCTAGCCTTATAATTGACAGCAATGATCGTTACCCATTGAACAGCAACGATAGGTTGGTCCGCGTCTAGTCCAAGTCTGATCTGTTCTACCTGAGCGAAAAAACAGTTCATATCAATATGAGCAATAACAGCCAATGGGGAATTATAGGCACTAGATTCATCGTTAAGATCCAATAGATGTTTGACTTTGAACTTTGACTTCTCTGACGGACTCACAGTGATCTTATAATTGCTAGCCTCGACTGCAGTCGGCGTTTCCTCCATCATGTAGTGTATTCAAGCACAATAACGACTTAACGACTTAGCAACTTAGCAACTTCTTGAGCTGGGATTTGTCTAACCTTCAAATACTCGATGTTATGTTTTAATGGTTACAAATTAAATGAGTATTCATAATTTGCCATCGAACGAAATCAGTTACGCGAAACATGACACGCGCACCAAATAGCACAAAAGCTTAGAATTTATAGAGCAAAACTTGGACAAAAGAGAGATGGTATATCTAGCTGACATGTGTATATGGATATTTTGTTTCACAGATCACAAGATACCGTTAGACTACTGTCTGAATGTCTAAATGGCTTACAATTTACAATTTTCCCAATTTTCTGTGTGGCCCTACCGATTTTTCTTAACAGCGTATGGCTCAACAACGCCTTTTTCTGGCATAACAAGCTCTCGGTGGCCAAGTTGGTTTAAGGCGCAAGACTGTAATGGAAACAAAGTAATCTTGATATCGTGTGTTCGACTCACACCCGGGAGACATTAATTTTTTTTTTTGCAAATTTTGTAAAAAATTGCCAAGAGCCTCTTGATGATGAATGTTTATGGGTATTTGCTGTTTCGATTAAATCATGCTTACATTGGGCAATAAATCTCAACTCAATGGTTTTTTTTTTAATTGTGTATAGTATTTTAAAGCTGATTGGTATACCAAATGTTGTGCGCTAAAACCAAAAAAAAAAAAATTAGAAATTAAATCTAAGCTAGCAGATCATAAGCAATATCATCATATGGTAGGCATGATGTCCTCTTCCTCCTCAATATACTGATGTGGTATGTGATATACCAAAGATCTCTTCATGACACCATTTTCAGATGTACTGTGTCCATTGCTATAATTGGTAGATGACCCATTCGAATGATTTGTGGCTGATGACAGAGAGGTGTTTGACATTATATTGTTGATACTGGCCATTGAATCTTGATCATGTGATCCTCCACTAAGATTTCTTTGATGATTATTGATACTGAAAGTGGGAAAATTGTATGATCTTTTGGACAAGCTTCTTTGAGATGCTAATCTTTTATTGTTATGGCTTATTGATCTTGATTTTGGTAATTTTCTGGAGTTTGTATCTGAATTGAATGAATCTGAGTCTAAGAAAGCTCTATTTGGTCTATGCCTACTTCCAAGTTGTTCAAGCATTATAGAGATGTCTGTTTGTTCGATTCCTTCTTCCTCAAGTCTTTGTATAAGTTGATAACGCTCTCTCAATATTTTGAATCTCCAAGTGATACCAGTATCTGTCATTGTGTGTTTGTGGTAATTTGTGTTAGGATGAAAAGTTTCTGTTGTTCAAGATGGTAGGTTCTGGTCAATTGAGATATGATGCCTGTAATATATCATGATGGCTATCAGTTACACGAAAATAATTGAGACGTTTTCCCTGGTTATATAACAATTTACAAACCCAAATTTGAAGTGGTTTGATCTTTTTTTTGCAGATTTCAGATCAGAGACCAGGATAAAAATTGAATTGCGGGATGGTTTGGCTTGATATTCGCTTAACTGATTGCTACGCTAGTTCAATGATCTTCGATCGACTGTTAAGGATGTTTTAGAATCAACAGATCTGAGATCAGCAGCCTACTATCATACTCCAGGTAATTTATATTTTACCTGCAATCCAACAAATCTTGATATATACATTTGTGTTGAAAGCAATATGCTACAAATTAATCAGTTAATGGTTCAAGAGTCAGGGCGAATAATTGCACTCATATTCATAGCCTGGCCCTTAATATGTATAACACTAGCTTTGAAGCATGGATATAAGATTGCAATACTCACTTGTATATAGACCCTTGACATCGGTGATAGTAGCTGGACTGACCGCGCCTGTTTCTAAGTTATAGCTAGTCAGATGTCAGATATGTCACCAGAGACCAGACTCAAAAGAACAAAGGCACAAGAACCAACACAGGCTATATGCTATAGAGTGGACTAGCTAGCTGATCCGTGTCAAGACTCAAGTGGCTAGTGAATAATCAGTAGACCATTAGACAGCGGTAGTCGCTCAGTATATCTGCCATCTTGTACAACTTCTAATATCCAGTTTGAACCACTTCTACAACCGTTTCAAGGAGAATTTTTTCACTCCGAAGCCTTTTCTTTTTGGCACAGATTTTTGAGGAGTACCGAGTGGAAACTTGAAAGTGTTACAGCTGCCATGGGAATTGGTGCTCAGGAAAAGTGTTATACTCAGGAGTCTGGTCTTTCATCATCTGTTATGTAAAGCACGTATCAACAAGTTTGTTAAGCCCTTCACTGGCATTGGCTAGCTGCTAGGCTGCTAACCGAGGAAAAGAGAAGAAGCGAGGTGTATCTATCTGTCTATGACTGATAACTATGTGGTCCTTTTTGTAACTTGTAGGCAATGAGCAATGAGCATCGATAATCTTGGATATATACTTGGACAGCACAATTTTTAGTGAATTAGCGATACTATGATTAAGCTCAAACGACTACTCTTGTAAGTTGTATCGTTGTAACTTGTAAGAAACTTATAGCAGACACAAAGAAACAGAGAGCCGCAAGAACTTGTCTAGAATCTAGAGATCTAAAGAATCAGAGATCCATATTTACATAACGTCTTTAGTGCGTCTTGAATCTTGAATCTTGGTTTATTGTTCGAGCTTCACAGAACCTAGTTCATACATTAGCGTATTCTGCACGGAATAGAGGGTGCATGATTGACGATTGTTGTAGCTTGAATAATTTTGAACTTTGAAGGCTGAAATCTGAATAATTCTGAAATTAATTCAAATTACTTTTTTGATGTCTAGCTTTGCCCAGAGTCAGGCTGTGAGCTACAGTGCTATCAACAACACTCAAGAATTGGATCATTGAGAATCAGTGCTATATGCTATAACTTATTTCTCGATTCTTGATTCTTGTCTTGTAGTCGTTGAATTGTTACGGATGCGATTGGACTTGAGAAGTTTAAGATGGAGATGGAATTGATTGTATACTGTATTAAGCTGGTGGAAAAAAAAAAACTAATATCACGTGACTAGATAACGTACTCACAAATACGCAGGTGCGTAACTCTCAGCACGCTAAGCTCACGTGACTGGAACAGCTCCCTGAAGTGCGTTGCGAATTGCGATTGCCCAATCTGGTGTGTCGGTGTGTCTCTCCCTCCAAAAAAGGATGAATCGATAAGATAAAAAATTTTCATTTTCAACTTTTAGCCAACCAAGACAGAAAGAAAAATTTTCAAGAAAACAGGCCCACAAGATATAATCAAACAAGTGCCATATTTCATTCTTAACCTCAAAGAAATACTTGTACCCATTGTCAAACTTCTTCTCCCATACTACAAACTTATTGAATCAACCCCTGCCGGCCATCCTCCCATCTTCTAAATTGTTATCCGCGCAGAGCTCATTCCATATCATATCCAGATTGCAATATAATATACTACTTATTTCCCATAAGCTTAATATCATAAGTTTGTTATCGGAAAATATTCATCTCTTCAAGACAATATCATCAATTTTCTCCTATTTAATTTATTTTAAATAAGTAAAAGTCAACATCACATTCTGCAACTCAATCTTTGTATTACTTCACATCATCATATTATCATTATCTTTTTGAATCCACTTGTTCATCTCAAGTCTGAAGGTTAAATAAAAAAAAAAGCATATCACATTGTTGTTAATATTCGGAGCTGATTAATTTATTAGATAGATAGATATATAAGGTATCATCTTGCTTGACTATTGGATACATACATCATAACAGCAATATCAATATCAATATCATCATCTTGAATTGAGAATTAGGAAATATCAAAGCAAAAAACCTCATATATTCACCATACCATATTATTCAAAAATGTCTGAGGTCCAGCAACAGCAACCCCCATATCAACTGCAACAGACTGAATCTTCATCTCAAGCTACAGCAACACAACAGCAACAGCAACAGCAACAGCAACAGCAACAGCAACAACAACAACAACAAGCATCTCCTAGTCAACAGCAGTTGCCGCAACAGCCTGTGAAAGATTCCAATGATAACCACAACCAACTTGCTCAGCAACATCAACTTCCTCCTATCCAAATCCCATCAACAACTAGACTTCCTGCTCTCCCAAATGCTAAGACTACAACACATGTAAACTCAAATGGTACAACAACAACAAAGACTAATATTTCCACTCCTGTTTGCAGAAATTGTAAAACCTCAACAACACCCTTGTGGAGAAGAGATGAATCTGGTCAAGTGTTATGTAATGCTTGTGGTCTCTTCCTCAAACTACATGGGAGACCTCGTCCAATCAGTCTCAAGACAGATGTCATCAAGTCAAGAAACAGAGCCAAACATTCAAATGGAACCAATAGCGGTAATGGTGTATCAAAGTCAACCCAAAACACCTCTCCAAACACACCTGAATTAAAGGCAAAGGCTGATGGCAGTAACTCCCAGTCCACCACCATGAGCAGCAGTTCGAGCTCCAGCAACGACAAGGACAATATATCGCCCAAGGAACACCAATTCGTTGATGGCGCAAAGAGACTGGTGCTGAACTCGACCCATGCCAACTCGCTACTGGGAAGAAGCAACTCTTCAAATGGCCACCTCCAACAACAACAACAGCAACAACAACAACAGCAGCAACAGCAGCAACAATCCAGTCAGATATCACCAGCATTAGTGCCTCTGCTACCAAGAAGCGGAATCACCAAGACTGCTGAAAGCTCTCCTTATTTATACGCCCAAGTCGGCCAGCAGAACCACAGCTACCAGGCCATGAGCAACGGCAGCAACCTCAACAGCCTCAACAGCAACAGCTCGTACCTCCCACCACATCTCCATCACCATCTCCAGGTTCCTCTCCACCATCCAAGCTCCACGCCAACAACGTTTGCTCCAAACCTCAGAACAATCACATCTCCTCTGCTGCTGTCCACTACGCCTAAGACCCTATCACAACTGACACACGTCGCTGCTGCTGGTGTCCTGGATTCCATGGCAAACAACTCGCACCTTCATCTACAGCAGCAGCAACAGCATGCTGAGCTACCTCCATCTGCTTCGTTCCAATCTGTTTTGAACAGCGACAATATTCCTCCAGTATCTTTGCTGAACAGCGCTAGCAATACCTTCAAGATAAGGCCTTTTGATCCAACCTCTGCCTTGAGCTCCAATTCATCATCAACAAACACACCAAAACTTCCAAGTCTCATGTCAACAACATCTTCAAACAACAACATCAACAACAATAATACCAACGCAAACACAACCACGGATTCCAACTCAGAGACAAATGGCTATTATTCTTCACCTTCGTTTGGTCCAAGACATTCATTGACAAACCCAAGTGCCTTCTCATTAGCATCCAATCAAAATCAACAACAGAAGAGACCAACAGAGTCCATATCTACAATTCCTTCTTCATCTTCTGATAACGCTGCTACAATCACCACTGCTACTGCTACTGCTACTGTTCCTGTAAATACTTCTACTTCTGTTTCTACCTCTGACAATGATCAACTATCATATCTCAAGACTAGAATCAATGAATTAGAACTTGTGAATGATCTCTATAAGGCCAAGATTGCAGAGTTGGAAGTGATGGAATCCAGTTATAGAAAGAGGGAAATTGAGTATAAGAACAACGTCAGTGAATTAGAAAAGCGTTTGGTACAACTTGAAGCCACCAATTCTGATGATAAGATGGATGTTGATGTTGATCAATCAAAAGAATCTGAAGGTCCAGAATTGAAAAAGATTAAACTTGAAGACAAGACACTCTAAATAATTTGTGTGTTTTTTTGAAGTTTTACTTGATGTTTGTGTATGGGGACTTTATGTGATTACGACTGCTTCTCTATTTTCTTTGTTTTATTTGTTCCATAAACCTATATCAACTGTTTACAACTGACTTTTCTTATCATTATTACTCTTTTATGCCTACTACATGCTTTTTATGATCTTTTGATTCTTAATGTGTATTATACCAGTAATGTTAACGAGTGATTTTGGGTGCTCCTGCTTCCAATTGTATATACAAGCAGTACTCATTTGATTCATAATGACTGTTAGGTGCCAGTATCATCAGATATACCCAACTGGATACTTCTGATCCCTTATCCCTGGTCAAGTGTGAGAATCTAATAGACCTCAAAACTTCAAAATTGAGATTTCAAGATTTTTTTTTTTGGATTTGACAAATCAAACTGTGTCTGTCTTCCATAACTTAACAATAGATCACTATTCTACCATTCTACCATCGACTAGTTAGCTATGCTTAGAACATCTTTATCATCAACATTGCGAGCAGTCGCTGTTAAGCCGCAACCACTGCTTTTGAGATTCAACAGCACATCTGCCCAGCCATCATTAATTAAATATTCAGATGACTTGAAGCTATTCAAAGGATTAGTTAAAAGCTCCAATTTATCAGTTGTTGATTTTTATGCAGTTTGGTGTGGTCCATGTAAGGCTATTTCTCCTATATTAGAACAATTCAGTCAAGATTTTGCAAAGGATGACGTTCAATTTGTGAAAGTTGATGTTGATCAAAGTCCTGATATTGCTCAAGAGTACGGTATTAGTGCAATGCCAACATTTATTCTATTCAAAGATGGTGAACCATTAGGTAAAATCGTTGGTGCTAATGTAAAGGGATTACAAAAGGCTATTGAAGCCAATAAGTGAATATCTTGAACTATCTATCTGTATTTTAGCCAACCTTTCTTGTTCCACAATTGATTATTTTACAAGACTTGACATAAGTTAATTAATAATTATAACACTACAACGTCTTCAAAATGTTGTCAAATGACCAAATCAAAATCCTAAAGCTAAACAAAAACACACCATGTAATAAACTAATGATGATACCTATACACAACTTTTTCTCAAACGAATGTCCTTTTTTCCTTTGTAGTACGTACTATTATTGCAATTTGCCACCCAAAAAAGCCCCCCGAAAAATCATAGCAATTGATCCCTTTTTATAATTTGATAATTCTCATCAATTTGTTCAAAATTATCATCCAGTAGATTAACATCAATGGAATAATTCTGTTTCCAATTTATATGTGGACATTTAATCACAACCCCTTCATATGGATGAAACTTTGAAGATTGTTTTAGTAGTGAGTCCATGTTTTTCAGTATCGAATTTGAAGATGATTCCAAAACCACGTCATTTTTGAGTTCTGAAAGTTGTTTGATTTCCAATGATAGTGTGTTAAGTTTGGAATGCAAGAGGGATAAAGATGATTGAAGTGATATGTAATCAATGTTTGAAGTGATTGGTAAAGATTGGAATCTTTTCAACTTGTTAGCAGGTGTAAGAATGTCTTGATAAGTGTCCGTTATAGCTCTCTTGACTGTGGATTTTTCTTCCAGTGCTAAGACATCGTTTGCAATGGTGTTCTTGTCGTTATCGTTATCCGTTTGAGAGGTCATTAATATAGGATTGGCCATTGGTAATCCATTCTCTAAGGATCTCAAGAGTGATATCAGTGATTGGTATACTGGATCTTCTGAAATAGGGACGGGATCGTGTGGTTGATATTTTTCTGGACACTTTTGGTAAAAGGGGGCAGACAGGAAAAATAATAAAATTTTACCCGGTCGATGGCTGGTTCGGACACATAAACATACATAACTTCTACTGCTACTGCGAGTCTGCGACAACTAGACAACTACCAGCAGTGCAACCAGCTACATGATTAATGGATTGAATAAATAGATATATCTTATATTGTGTTAAATAAAATATAGTACAGAAAGAAAAGAAAACTAAGAAAACACAAAACAAAAACAATTAAATTAACAGCATAAAAGGTCTATTTTTTTAAAGATTTTATTGTTCAGAAAGAAAGAAACCCTCAAACTAATGGGGCCTTAACATTCTGTTCAAATAAGTAGTATTCACTGACTTGTGTACTTGAAACAAAGACGTTACCTTGTGTATGGTATTCACAGATCACGTAGATTCTGTTCCAAGCAGTAGTAGCATCGTCAACTTCATCACTGACTTCAGTGGTATCTTCACATGTCTTGAAGGCACAACCAGTTTGTGTGGTAGCAGCCCAAACCAATTGAGTGAAGTGACCCCATTTCTCATAAGTACCATCTGAATCAGCTGGATCGGTAAAGTTATAGTATTGAATTTCATCATACCATAATTCGACAGCTTCAATGTCATCAATGTTACCGTAGGCAATATTTTCACCGAAATTGTAACCCGTTCTATCAGAATGGACTAAAGTACCAGAACAAGCTGGGTAATCAGTGGATTCTAATTCAGTGATATAATTGGCAGCAAATTCAGCTAATGTATCATTCCAAGTCAAAGCAACTGAACCGTGAATAGCTCTCTTGACATTTTGAGCAATCAACATTTGAGCAGCAAAGTCAGAAAGCTTGGTATCAGTTGGCATGGCAGTTGAAATAGTGGCAGAAGAGCTTGAAGTCTTGGTAGTTGAAGAAGAAGTCTTTAATGTGGAACTCTTAGATGAAGAAGATGATGTAGTTTTCTTTGAAGTTGTTGAAGAAGAAGAGCTCTTGGATGAAGTTGGAGTACTTGAACTCTTGGATGAAGTTGGAGTACTTGAACTCTTGGATGAGGTTGAGGTACTTGAACTTTTGGATAAGGTAGAAGTAGAAGAGCTCTTGGATGAAGTTGGAGTACTTGAACTCTTAGATGAAGTTGAGGTACTTGAACTCTTGGATGAGGTAGAAGTAGTTGAACTCTTGGATGAAGTTGGAGTGGTTGAGCTAGAAGAAGTGGACGAGGTACTTGGAGTAGAGGAGGTAGAGCTCTTACTGGAAGTGGTGGAGCTTATAGATGAGGTACTTGAAGTAGATGAAGTACTTGAAGTAGATGGGGTAGATGAGGTAGATGAGGTAGATGAGGTAGATGAGGTAGATGAGGTAGATGAGGTAGATGAGGTAGATGAGGTAGATGAGGTAGATGAGGTAGATGAGGTAGATGAGGTAGATGAGGTAGATGAGGTAGATGAGGTAGATGAGGTAGATGAAGTACTTAAAGTAGATGAGGTCTTTGATGAAGAGGTTGAGGTGGAAGAAGTAGATGAAGCAGATGAAGTGGAAGTACTTGTAGAGGTGCTTGATGTACTTGGTGTGGTAGTAGTTGATGATGAGCTTGATGAGCTTGATGAGCTTTCTGTTGAGGATGAAGAAGTTTCCGGACTTGAAGAGCTGGAGCTGGTAGAAGAGATCTCCGAGGAGGTTTCTGGGGTAGCAGAAGAGATATCTGCTGATGATGTTGTTGGATCTGAGCTAGAGGTAGATGTTTCAGAAGATGTCAGATCAGTAGTTGAGCTCAAATATATTTCTGTTGAAGATAAGGATGATGATGTTGTTGTTGTGGTAGATGGATCTGAGGAGTCAGTTGTAGCAACGCCGGCCGTTATGGATGTGGATGAATCTGAGGTACTACTGCTTCCAGCAATTGTTGAGTTTGAGTAGAAAGCAGAAGAAGAGTATGCTGAGAAAGCAGAAGCTGGGTCAGCAGAGCCTGAAGAGGACTGTGAGTTCTTGGTGTACCCGACACTGGTGGCTTCCCATACACCAGCGGTTGTTGTTTGGCCATTGACCATGGCGGCAGCTATGATGAGCAATAGTTCCAGCTTCATGATTGATGCAATTGTTGGTGTTGATGGTGCTGTTGGTGTTGTGCAAAGGGTGAGGAATTGTGCTGGGGACAGCTTACCTTATATATCGAATCATGATTACAGCTGAAGGAGATGCCACCAAACTTGCAAAACTGCAACAACTCCAACAAAACCTCTTCAAAGCTGGCCATCTTTGGACTGCTGCCAAAGCCTGCCTGGCCCTGCACCCGTCGCGGTCGCGCAGCCCTTATCGGCCTCTAGCTTTTATCGGGTGCAGCGAGGTGCGCCGCCAGCCCTAGGCCCCGTTTTCGTCTTTAGCCAGCCTGCGTCGGTGTCTTTTGTACTTTTGTAGGCTCGTGCTCACTAGCCACAAGCGCTGCTACAACCCTGCCGGCCAGTGCCCGCTCTTCAGCCCAGCCTAGACAGCGTCTCCTTCCCTTTGCCGCCCAGAGAGCACAACTACTTAGCTACAAGCACCTCCTCTATGGGAAATAATACTCAGCTTCACACGCCCTCTTTTGAAAAAAAACATAGAGATCAATGGGTGATTACCGCCTTCAAATTTGTAAATGAAGTTTTTAAGAAAGCGCTAGTTGCCAGTGCAATAGTTCAGTAATGGTTCTACTATTTTGAATTCTCTGCGGCACTCTGGACGGAGAAAAAATGGGAATCGGGCTTGCCGTCTAGGTGGTAGGCGGAAGACTCTGCCCAGCCGGGCCTGTATAGGAAGGCCTGTCCAGTTACCAGTATCTATTGTCTACCTGTCTACCTGTCTACCTGTCTAGCTTTACCTCTGTTTGTTTACCTGAGTATCAGTTTTAAGCTGAATAAGAATCAGATTCTAGAGAGAGAGAGATAAGAAGTTGAGTCGTAGACCGTGGTGAAGTAGTGAATTAGTCAACCAATGAACTGCCACATCAGTGCCAGAAATAACTAGAGAGGGAATCTTCAGCTTGAGAACTGGAGAACTTGGGATTCGAAGAAGAAAGAAACACAGCCAAAGACGAATACACGAGTACTACACACGAATTTGAAAAACTGGAGATACTCACAGCTCACAACATCACTCACTGCAACTTCTTGACTTCAAAGTTCCATGGTTTGATGTTATGATATTATGATATTATGAAGTCTTTCGTATTGGTTCACCAGATCCATGGTTGCTACTTGTTAGCTTGATTCTTAATTCTAAGGGTGTTCTCGGTAGTATAAGCTAAAACGAAGAAAAATAAAGCTTGATCCTTGAACCGTAATAACTATTAACCATTAACATCGAATCATCTAAGTATTCTCCCAAGCTTCTAAAGACCCATTAACGCTTGACACTTGTGAGTTGTGATTGGTGATTCGTGATTAGTTGTATAATTTGTGACTCGCTCTCTCGCACTGTGACCCTCAAATCAGCTCGAAACAACTATAACAATAAGAACAAGACTCGAGCTACCATAAGATGGACTGATAACTGATGGATCATGGACTGATTGCTAGTTCAGATGCTTGGGAATCGGGATTGTGAAAGGATTACTTATCTCAATCATCAACAAATTGGCTCCAGAAATCAAGCATCTCAACATCGATCAAGTAGTGCAAAGAGCCATCAAAGTTCAAAACGATTCATACCATCCAAGCACCCAAGTCATCGAGTCTTCAAGTCTTTGTTCGCTTCCCCCATTATCCATACTCCATACTGCGAGCCTACAAGTCTACGAACCCATTGCCTTCAACCTTCAACGCAATTTCTAGAAGGCCACCAGTTACCACTTTGCTTCATCTTGGCGATCTCGAGATCTCATCATCTCAACTGGCAAGCTTGCGAGCCGATCCTTTCGCTGCTTGTGCGTCGCCCTCAACTGGAAACTTCCTTCGATACCTCTACAGTGTACACAGTACCAGTCTGCCCTTGTGGTTGTACTCTTGTGCTATTATACAATTTATACTCCTGTGTTCTGGGATCTTTTGTTTGACACCATCCTTATATAATAATAAACACTGAAGCATTGATCAAATAGTGTCATAATAATTCAACAATCCAAGTTTTCAACGAATCAACGATAAAAAGATCGGATGATCTTCACAGGCTCCCATACTTCAACGATGCAATTAATTTGAACCAAACTCGTCTAAAAAATCTACAAAGACTACGAAGATCGATTGAGATTGAGATTCGGAATAATCGAGATTCGACACCAGTGACAGGCTGACAGCCAGGCTCTAGTGATTGAATTGTCAATTGGGGCACGAATATCGAGATCTCAAGAATGAAACCAATTACCAGTATAATGTACTATCAGATACTGTACAAATGTACTACGTACTACTACCATAAAGTATAATAACATAATAACCATATACACGATTCAATTGTATAATACTATAATGTTAGCTGATACTCGAGATGAAAGTGAAATTATGAAGGCTTGTAGTTGTGTATTTTGATAGTATATGAGTTATTATTAGCGCAGGAAATATTATAATTCTCACCAAATAATAACCCATAGCTGTTTATCAACCAGCTGTCAACTTGGCAACAATAGGCATCAAATTAGATCAAAGATCATACTACTCATCAATGATCATGAGTATTATTTATTCCATATTATCACACGATCACACTTGTATCTGTGTTCCATACTCCATACTCGTGAATGTTGAGTTGAAACTTGTACTACAGACTACAGTGTGTCAGTAATACCGTAATACCCAACCAGTATCTACTATCCAATCAGTAATTACTAATTAGTATGTGTTATCGCTTTGCAGGCTTCAATTATAATAACTCCAGCATCCAGCCTCCAATAGCGAAAGACTATCTAGTATCTACTGTATCTAGATTCTAGGAACAAGGAACAGGCTGCAAGCTGCCCTAGTCAAAAATTGGAAGAAAAAACAAAAAGTTGAAGGGGTTATGAGCGCTGGACCTGTCAACGATGGGTATTGTTCAATGTTGATTCAAGATCACGATAAGAATGATGTTCGAGCTGGAGAAAATGTTGTGGTAAGCTTGGAATACTACGTGGCAAGGTCAGTCATATATAGATTCGTATAGAAAATGAAAGTAAGAGTCCCTGATGTGGCGCTTTTGATCAACTTTACAACTAATTCACACAATTATAATTAATTGATTAGATGATCCATTATACCTGAAAGTTGATAACAAACTGTAATCCCGATGTCCCAATATGGATAACTGCAATACTGCAATTGATTTATATTACAACGTAACTAACTAATTTTATAATCTGAGTCGTTTCTAATCAGACAGATTTGTGCTTTTGCTCTTTTGCCAACGACATGAGTTTATCACCCTTTGACAGTAACATTGTTCAAGATTATTGTCGATTAAGTACATTTTAAAAGCCGGTAGCTTGAAGAAGCTAGGCAGATTGATGACAGATGTCGAATCATTCAGTATATATGATAGGAGAGTTGGGTTGAAATCAATTTCAAGTCTCTTTTGGCCTCACTATGGTACTGTTTATATGGTACCACCATGGGATCTGGCATGCTCTTCATTTAACCTTTGAAGAAGAGAGTATGACATGAGTAAGAAGAGAATCAATCACTCTCGAGTCTCTGGCATGCCCATGGCTCCAGCCTCCCATTGCTTCCTGCCCTTAACTGTCTACAGTCCTCCAGGTTGCTTGTCTCAGTAATAAGTATGGGCATTTGATTTGGAGATTTGTAGAGGTCTCTTTCTGTCTTTCTGTCTTTTTGTCCGGCCAAGATCCAAGATTGACTCACAGATTTGGAGCGTTTATTGTTTGTGGAAGGCCAGTCTCAAACACAGCTGCACCGTGTGCTAAGTCATCTCTAAAGCCTGTGTATAATGGAGATTGATACATTGATAGAATCAAATAGAATCAAATAGAATCTGCCATTGTCGCTCGAAAATCGATAAGTAATTACTAATGGCTGGACACCATATCCTGCTATTGTGAGAGACTCCATACACAGCTATTCAGATCATGATTCATACTAACCAGATCAGAACCATCATATATTTGCGAAGGAGCGTATATATCATGATTCATGATCGATGCTTCGATGCTTCGATGCTTCGATGCTTCGATGCTTTATCGTTCATAGTTCATAGGTTTTATAGGCTTCAGCAATAAAATACAAAATATGTATACTCAATTTCGACGGTAAAAATAATAATTAGAGATACTCAATTAGTAACAAGTTACAAGTTGAGAAGCCCTGGTTAACTGGTTAAGAACAAATCCTTCACGCTTTGCAGAAGATGATCGTCGACGTCGACGATATCACTCAACCAAAATATAATTCAATCGAGTTGACATTTTCATTGCAAGATTGCAAGTCTCCTTCGAATCATCAGCTTTCCACAGCTTCATCTCGTAATACATGTATACCATGACACTGTATAACACGGATAGTAGAATATAATCAACTTATAACAGCTAGCTAGCCATTAATGATGGATATATAAACTGAGGATCATATAGTTTCTTGATCATGAAACTTCAAATTAATTAAGGAATGGAATCAGTACACTTAATACTTATTCTAGGCCTCGAGATCTCATATGGAAGCAACGAAGTAGTAACCATCAAATATCGCTTCACCATTCACCATATAGAGTCACGAGTGTCAAAGAGAAGTGGATTATGGCAATAAAAATTCATGAAAATGGAGAAATTTTGGATCGTATGCAAGTACTTTATCCATCTCATTGTTCATGAAAATTGGAATGCCGTCGAGTTTTCAAAACCTTTTCACCTTTCATCATAAAAATGTCAAGTAACAAGTTGAAGTAGTTGATTGTCGGTACCATATGATAACTGACAAGAAGACATTATCTGGACATGTCTGGACATGTGGTCACTGATGATTCGTAAGTTGTAACCCAATGGATGATGGGTACAGTAACCAGTTTGGTCGTATATATAGTTTTGTTAGCGATCGATCAGCTTTATTCTTTAATTCTCCAAAGCTTCTACGTTTTATGTTGATCCCAGGAGTCAGGACACAGTAAGTTACAATCAACATATATATGTGCTAAATACTTTATAGAGCTCCAGCCTACAGTGCTCTATGCTTCTTCATGACAGTTCTCTACCTTGAACAATGATACAATGAACAGCTCTTTAACAACATTACGACATTAAAACCTGATTTTGGTACCTTATGAGCTGAGGGTTTGATGGGTATATACTATAAACTCTTGATTCCTGTCACAAATTAAACATTGAAATATACAGGTCTTTTTCAAGAGAAAAAATGGAGAGCAAGTGACCCAATTTGAAGTTAATTGATTGCATACGAGATCTGCAAACATAAGGTAATTCATTAATTAATAATCAGGATTCAGGAATCAGGATTGAGAAATTAGAATCAATCAAGTAGTAACTAGTTTCCCAAAGGAGTAATCTGAAGCTGCCACTAGCATCACGATTTGCGGTGATACTAAGCAGTTCAGTGTATATAGCGGGTGTAGTGTTTGGAGTAATGTATTAATACACCTTCATCATATCACAATTCATGACCAGTATATATCCATTATTAATGTTGTTCAATTGAAGTATATTATATTAGAATCTTCAACACGTTCTTTGTTCTTCCTAAAACTCCAATCCTTCAATCCTTAAATTGTGGTAGATATTCCAGACTTTGAGAAGCTGACGGTATTTATTGAGAAGATTGATGAGCATTGAGGATTCTTTGAGGTGTTGAATAATATTGTTGAAGATGGTGAAATGTGAAATATTCGGGCTTTCCAATTTATTTTGGCGCTGGACCCTCAAAAGCTCAACGGGCAAAATCCAATGTGGCAGATGGGATCAAATCAGGTGTTATCGTGTTTATGGCTTTTATGACTCTACAACAAACACGATCTGGATATCTGGATATCTGGATATCTGAATATCAAGAGAAGAACAAAGAGAGTAGTCTACATTCCATTTTGTTATTTGTTATTTGTCATTTAGTAGTAGTATATCAACATGTAATTAAAGTATAAAACGGAAAACAGAACATAAAAATCAAATTGTAGCAGCTTTTTTTTGTATATAAGAAGATGGTGGTGGACCGTGGTGGTGGTTTCATTATATCACTAGGGCAACTAAGAGACCAATCAAACCAATGGATGAAGAGATCTTGATGGCTGAACCTTCGTATGAAGCAACGCTGGCCTCAGTTGAAGTGGTTGAGTCTGAAGCAGAAGCAGAAGCAGCAGCTGTTTCAGCAATCAAAGTAACACCACTGGATACTTCAGCACCAATAGTAGATACAACTTGTTCTGTAACAACTGAGCTACCAATGGTCTTTGTGACTTCCAAAGTGATGTATGAAGTTGTGTCTTCAGATTTAGCAATTGGAGTGGTTGTGGCAGTAACAGCGACAATGGTTGTGGAAGTAGCAGCAACAGTGGAAGTTGATGTAGAAGTAGCAGCAGTTGAAGCAAATAAGGATGGATATAAGGAAACAAGATCAGAATAAGCAACGACAACAGAGGATTCTGGAGTATCAACTTGGGCACTAATCAAAGAAGTTGATTCATATTCAATGACAACAGAGTTTGAAGTTGTTGAAACAACGTTGGTAACAACCATTGAAACAGCTAAACCAGCAGCAGCGGCAGCAGTGGTACTTGTAGTAGCTGTCAATGGACAGTAAGTGGTGTATTCAGTGACTTCACCAGAAAGTGTTTCAGTAACAACAGTGACACCAGTGGTAACAGTTGATGTGGCACAAGCATCGTTTGAACAAGATGTGATGGTAATTAAAGTGGTGGATTGATCATCGACAATTAAAGTTGAGGTTGATGCTGATGATAAAGAGTCGTCTTCGACAGTGATGGCGGTTGAAGATGCATCATAGACTTCAGCGGTGGTAGCAGAATCAGCAGTAGTGGCAACTGAAGATGATGAAGTTGATGTTGAATCTGATGAAGAGGATGATGTTAAATCTGATGAAGAGGATGAAGATGAAGATGAGGCAATTGAACATTGTAGGACAGAGGCAAAAGTCTTACAAGTGGCATATGAGATGGCAGCATTATCGTAGTCCAAGGTATGGATTGAAGAACAGTCGTAGGCCAATAAGACGCTGTTTGATTCATCACCATCAATAGTGTAGATGATTTCAGTGTTTTCCAAGTTGTATTCAGTACAGACAGATGAAGAGCTTGCAATTGTGATACCAGCAGAGGTGACTTGGACTGTGGAATCAGCTGAATAGTAGAAAAGGTCCAATGTTTCCAAGAAAGAGATAGGAATGGAGATTGTGTCAGCTAGGGCGATGGAGGACAGCACTGAGGCCAAGATGACTTTGTTCAACATGATTTCTGGCTTGTGGATGTGGTTGTTTGGATATGGGATTGATTGAAGGGAAAGGTCGAGGATGGGCAGAATAGCTGGTATATAAATAAATCAATAAATATAGAGACGCCATTCCAATTTCCAAGTGAGAGATCCCTTTGAAGAGTTTTCCTGTTTTCCTCGCGCTCGACTCTGTGCAGTGTGCACGCCATCTCTCCTTTGAGCCAATCTCAAATCTCGAAGCACCTTCAAAAACGCTGCTTTTGGCCTGCCCAGCACTGATGCCCGCAGCGAATTGCAGTTTGGCAGACCTGCGCGCCTATGCAGACCCTCCCAGTCCGTCGAGTCTCCAGATCCCTGACGTCAAGGCGGTCTGGGACTAGGAGTTTGGGCGGGAACGGGTCTGGTGGCGAGTGCGCTGCTCTCTGGAATCTGGTGTTGGTATAGTGCCTATTGCACTCAATACTGATCATGTTTTGATCTTTTTAAAACTTTATTCTGTTATATGTTGCTCTGCATATTGTAATGCTTTTTGAACCATCAAATTTGAACAACTTTTGAGTATTTTGGATTTTATTTTACAAATTCAGTAGCATTCTCAATCACCACCGAAAATTAAAAACTTAAAATATTGGTTAATTATTAACAAAATTTATCGATCTTTCTCGAATTTGTTGATTTAGAAACACTAACATAGATAACTATTATGTATACTATACTAAAGCAAAATTCAGCTCAAAAATCTGTGTTTTAGCCATAGAAATATCATTTTAATCTTTCTAGGTCACGTGAACATCTTTTTTTTATTTTTCTTCTCACCGCAGCACAGAGAACACCGAATTTTAAACAAGATAAATTGATTACTTTCAGCCTTCAATAAAGATAATTAGCCAATTTTCTTCAAGAAATCATGATTGTCAATTACTCCAGTCCTTCTGAAACAAGACAAGAACACTGAACAATACAACCGCGACAATTTAGGCCACTGGAATTGTATAGATAATCTGGATTCTGGCAACAGACTTCGCCCTAACGTCTGGCCTGCGCCAGCGGGAAAAGCACTAACGCACCAGAGCCAATCTGAACTTCTTTTTAACAATAAGTGGCAAAATCACTATATATTTTTAGAACCTATACATAAGATATATCCAGAATCCAATATGAAAACCGGGACACTATAGTCTATAGTAAGATATAACGCTATAACACAACATACATACATCAACGGCCCAACCACAATACAAAAGTCGAAATCATTGACAGTTTCAACGTTTCAACTTACCAGCGCCCACACCTGTTCACTTTTCCTACAATAACTCCACTACTCCACTTAATTCTGAGCCTTATGAAATTATATTCAGAAAACACACGATTTAACTGAATTGCATGCAATCACCAACATGATTAGTTGTAATTCGGTCGAGAAACATCACTAGTACCAGTCTACCAGAGTACTAGCGTGGATATATAATTCGAAATAGAAATATAACAAGTGGAACGTTGCTCAATTACAGTACATTTCCTATATGTCAAGCCGTCAAGCCCTAAACTCTGTAGTTCACTTTTGGTGACTTTGTAATCATAATTGAAATACTGTTGAAACACTGTATATAGTTGAACAGGTATTAGAACATCATCAGCAGCAACAGCTTCAATTCCATAATAATTATAGTGAAAAGCCCTTCAAATAAACAAACCTTTACAATTCTAGATCTATGAATATCATTGATTAACTTTTCAAATAAAAATCTGGAGCAGTGTAAGTTGTAAGTTCGTTCGAGCGGTTCCAAACTACAAGCTCTAACAAATGTATTCAGATAGCCAACTAAACAGTTTACGAAGACTCACTAGATCAGCTCCAGAAAGAGGTAATCAATATCAAGTGTATGAATATGTGAAAATGAATTATCTTACCGTTATCTATGAGAACATGTACACGTATAATACTTGTTATCATTGTCATTTGAAAAAACTGCCTAAGAATTGAATCTCAAAGGACCGGCTACTGACCGGCTATAGATGGCAACCGCAGAAGCATCACCCGGCTCAAAATTCCGGATATTCAAGGCTACTGATGGCTATAGTCGTCTACCCCAAACATCATAGCTTCACCTCGATCCAAAATTGTGTCAAAATGTGTCAAGCTGGCTGATTAGAACATTTGGATCTAGAAAACACCCTCCTCATTGTTAAAACCATCTCCTATAATCCTGCTACACATTCCAATCAATAAAATTAATCAAGTTATAACACTTGTGAGTTCATTGCCACTTGCCCTAATCATGAAAATTTTCTCATCTCGACAAAACGTTCCCTCATCGTCGACAAATTTGCCTGGCTCCAAATTTCGATGAGTCAGTGCCAATATTTGTGGTCGACATGGTAGTTGAGGACGTGTCGCCCGACAGTAAAATCACATATTTGAGGATGAAGTAGAGCTACAATGGCTACTAAAATTTGTGCATTGTATTCATAAAGATCATAGATATCTCATAATATTATAATAATTTCGAAAATGTTTATGGAAGACTCTAAAGTTGATACATTGTGAAGCTCCAATCACTTTGCCCATCCCACACATTTCTCCGGAACAAAATGTCTTCTCAAAAAAATTGATAGTAATAATCGACATCTCACAAATATTATTTAAATAGCTTACTTCTCTTAATTCTCTGATTTCTCATTTATTGAAATTTTGATCACTATAAACCACTTATAATCCTTCTCATTCACCATATAGAAAATATTCATTCACAAGAGAAAAATGTCTGCAAACGTACGTATTTAAAACTGAGAAGTTATAGATAAGCTATTTCATAAAGTGGAAAAATTGTTAATATTGATTCTTGTTTTGTTCATTAGGAGGTTTGTTGAGAAACTAAAGGTTACTGGGAGTATCTATCAGTTTGAAAATCAAAGATATCATTTATCATTATTCAATTAGATTGAGAAAACTTTACCTTATACTACCCCCTTTTTTCTTGAATACGTCTTCGGAACCCAATAACTTTTCCCAATAACTTGTCTTTTCAGTATGAAAAATCAAAATTCTAACCTCGACTTACAGCTCGAATTCACAAGAAGTCCTCAAAAGACTCCAGCCCCAGAAGAAACCGAAGATTTAAACATCTTGGGTTATGATCCTCTATTATCACCTGCTCTTCTACAAGCAGAAGTTCCAGCTTCAAGATACTCTTTAAAAGTTGCCGTCCAAGGTAGAAAAGATGCTTCAAACGTTATAAAGCAAAAAGATGATCGTTTATTGGTTGTCGTTGGTCCATGTTCTATTCATGATTTGGATGCCGCTATAGAATATGCCTCAAGATTGAAAGTACTAGCTGATGAATTAAGTAATGAATTGGTTGTTGTGATGAGAGCTTACTTGGAAAAGCCAAGAACCACTGTCGGTTGGAAAGGTCTTATCAATGATCCAGAACTAAATTCAAGTTTCAACATCAATAAAGGTTTGAAATTATCAAGACAGTTGTTTTGTGAATTAACAAATAAAGGTGTCCCAATTGCTTCTGAAATGTTGGATACCATTTCTCCTCAATACTTGGCTGATTTATTATCATTTGGTGCTATTGGTGCCAGAACAACGGAATCACAACTACATAGAGAATTGGCTTCTGGTTTGTCATTCCCAATTGGTTTCAAGAACGGTACCGATGGTTCTTTAGATGTTGCCTTGGATGCTGTTCAGGCTGCATCCCATTCTCATCATTTCATGGGTGTTACCAAGCATGGTCTTGCTGCCATTACTACAACAAGAGGTAATGATAACTGTTTCGTTATTTTGAGAGGTGGTAAGAAGGGTACAAATTACGATGAAGAATCTATTAAAGATGCTGAAGCAAAACTTGGTGCTACTGGTGTGTTGATGGTTGATTGTTCTCATGGTAACTCTAACAAAGATTACAGACGTCAAACCATTGTTAATACCGAAGTATGTAGACAAGTTGCTAAAGGTGATGGTCAAATTATTGGTGTTATGATTGAATCAAACATCAATGAAGGTAAGCAATCCATTCCAGCTGAAGGTAAGAGTGGATTGAAATACGGTGTTTCTGTTACTGATGGTTGTGTTGGCTGGGAAACCACTGTTGGTATGTTGAAGGAACTATCAGATGCTGTCAAGTCTAGAAGAGCTACCAAGTCTCAAAATTGATAGTTGATATAAAATTATACAGAAAACCCCAAGTATTAGGATAGTAGTTACAAGTATTACAATAAACATTGATGATTGGCCTTAAAGCGCCTCTTGTTGACACGTAAAAACTGTAAAATGGCAGATTTGCAAATTTGGTGATTTCTCGAACCAACCAATACCTGAAGAAGAATTTCTAATCGAGTTGAAACAACGGCAAATGAGTACTGGAGCTTTGAAGAGAAGATCTGCTAGGTTGATTTCCAGTACAGCCAGTTTAGACAAGGAGCCATCTGTGGCAATCCACTCGAAATATTTCATCAAGAAAGAGCCCGAAAGCTCTGAGATCAACCCTGTGGAGACATTAGTACCCAAGTTCAAACAAGAGTTCAATGAAGTTCAATTAAGTTCCATTCCTTTAGGTATACCCAATCCCAAGAGAATAAAAATAGAGGAAGATACTATTGAGAGTGAAAATGAATTGCCATTCTCTTTCAAACAAGAAAAGAATGAGATTGAAATTGAAGTTGAGATTCCAAAAGAAGAAGGTTATGATCCTACAATAGACTACTCGGATGAAGGAGATCTATCTAAACAACCCAAGAATTGGAGAGAGATATACAGAATGGTTAAAGAGATGCGAAGTAAAGTTGTTGCTCCTGTGGATACAATGGGTTGTGCGGAAATTCCAAATACGCTTCATCAAGATTATGATTTGGAAGATAAAGTTGAATTGACCCCAAAGAATTATAGATTTCAATTATTGATTTCGTTGATGTTATCTTCACAAACAAAAGATGAAATTAATTACAAAGCGATGAAAATAATGATGAATTATTTCAAATCAGTTGGATTCAACGAGGGTATTACATTAGAAGCAATTAGAGAAATTGAAGAATCTAAATTAGATGAATTGATATTCAGTGTTGGATTTCATAAAAGGAAAGCATCATTTATCAAACGATCTGCTGAGATATTACATTTCAATTGGAATGGAGATATACCTGATACATTGGAGGGGCTAACAGCATTACCAGGGGTGGGTCCTAAAATGGCATTTTTAACATTACAAAAGGCATGGAATATAACAAATGGGATTGGTGTTGATGTACACGTCGATAGATTGGCCAAACAATGGCACTTTGTGAAGCAGACCAAGAATCCAGAAGAAACTAGGATAGAGTTAGAGAAATGGTTACCAAAGAAGTATTGGTATGAAATCAACCCGATACTTGTTGGATTTGGACAAACAGTGTGTCTACCGAGAGGTAGAAGATGTGATGTGTGTTCTTTAGCTAGTACCAAGCTTTGCAGCAACGTTGATCGGAAGCTATTGAAGAATAAGAAGGCCATGATTGGTAAGCTGGGAAGAGGTGATATCTCCCAATTACAGGATATTGATGATATTGAAGATCTTGTATAGATGTCATTTTTAGCCATACCCTAAGTCTATCTTTGACAGAGCCAAAAAACCTTTTACATAAAGAACAATATTACGTCTCCAACAACATCTTCCAATCCATTCACTGTACTCTTAGGGTTAAACAACTATCGTAAATGCTTCAAACTCACCGTCTATAGTAAAGAGCAAATCCGGGTAAAATATCACGTGACAGTTTTTTTTTTTTTTTTTTAGTTTTTGACCTTCACAAAAAATCCCAAAAATCTCAACACTTCGTCACTATCAACAAAGATCAACAACACAAGACTTTGACAGAAACATCAACAGACACATCGCATTCCGATCAATCCAATTCACAAGTCGTGTACATTAGTTGCTACCCAGAAGCTCAAACCAATCCAACGATCGCTTCCTGAACTCAGCAAAGATCGAGTCGTCATTACATTTACAGTGCTTTGATGAACTTACAAAACTACAATCAGGGCATTCAGCCAAACCAACCCTTTATGGGGAATAAGTTTGGTGCAGAGAACTTGGATAACGTCAATGTTAACCCTTCACATATTTTGGCACAGACCCTTTATCAGGGCCAGTATAAAGCCCAGACTCCTCAGCCAAGACAGCCTCAAATAAATACAAACAATAACACCAGCATGAACTCAATCAATTCGATCCATGCTTCAATACCCTTAGAAGCTTCGATGCTATCATCAATCCATTGGCATGACCAAATACAATTGGCTGAAATATCCAGAAAGTCAAACGTTCCTCACTTTTATGCAAGACATGCTGCTATCTCTTCAAGAAGAAATAAACAATTTATGGATAACCTGCCTAAAAGTCAAAGTTTGAATGAGGCGACCAAGCAGACATTGGCCAATAGTGAACAAATGACTCAAGATCAACAACAATATAATAGCAATAGCAGTCACAATGCTCTGATGTCAAATAAAAAGCAAACTCAACATCTTGATGACGATAATGATGACGATGAAGACTATGAACAACAAAGAATTAAGCTAAAAGATTTTCCTGATCAATTATGGAGTAGTCTGGATCTCAGTGGACAAGATATTCCTAACCTTCCACCAAAACTGTTCAACTATAACTTTTTACATAAATTATATTTGAATGGAAATAAATTGACTTCTGTTCCATCAGCTATAAGAAATTTGAAGAATTTAAAGATTTTGGACTTGTCAAACAATGACTTAACCTCCTTACCATCAGAAATGGGATTGCTTTTCAATTTGAAATATTTATATCTATTTGATAACAAACTACAAACCTTACCATATGAGTTTGGTAACCTCTTTCAGTTACAATTTTTAGGAATTGAGGGAAATGCCAATTTCAACCAAACTTTTGCAAAGATCATTGCTCAAAATGGTACCAAATCTTTAATAGTACACTTGAGGGATAATGGACCAAAGACAACACCTCCACCAAAGAGAAAGTGGGTCGTTATTAAAGAAGATGGTGAAAGTAACGAAGAAGAGGATGACATTGAAAAGGCATCGGATGATAAACTCTCATTTACCGTCTTGGACTATAATATTTTATGTCATCATTACGCTACTTCTAAGATGTACAATTATACACCTTCATGGGCTTTGAATTGGGAATATAGAAAGGAAGCATTGAAACAGCAAATTTTTGAGTGTGACGCTGACGTTGTATGTCTACAAGAAGTTGAGACTCAATCATTTGAAGATTATTGGTTACCAAAGATGACTGAACGTGGTTATAGAGGTTTGTTTCATGCTAAATATAGAGCCAGAAGAATGAATGAAAAAGATGCCAAGAAGGTTGATGGTTGTGCTACCTTTTACAAAGAAAGTAAATTTCAATTGAGCGAAAAGAAATCTCTTGAATACACCCAAATTGTCTTAGGTTCCTCAAAATATAAGAAGTCTGATGATGTTTTCAACAGATTACAAAGCAGAGATAACATTGGATTAGTTTCTGTATTACAACACTTGGAAACTGGAGAACAAATTTTATTGACAAACACACATTTACATTGGGATCCTGCATTAAATGATGTTAAGACTGTTCAAGTTGGTGTATTATTAGAAGAAATTGATACTATTGCCAAGAGACTTAACAAGAATTTTAAGAATGTTCCAATCTTAATTTGTGGTGATTTCAATTCTCAATTACACTCAGCTGTTTTCCAATTATTGTCCACTGGTTATGTTAAGACACATGAAGATGTTGATGGTAGAGATTATGGTAAGTTTACAGAAGAAGGTTTCACACATCCATTCCATTTGAAATCTGCTTATGAAAATATTGGTGAATTACCATTTACGAATTTTTCACCTTCATTTACAGATGTTTTAGATTATATTTGGTATACTCCACAAACTTTATCAGTTAAGGGATTACTGGGTGAAATTGATTCTGAATACCTTTCTCATTATATCGGTTTACCAAATGCTCATTTTCCATCAGATCATATCCCATTAATGACTAAATTTCAAATCAGACCTAAATCTGGAAATTCAAACAACAATATTCCTGCTGGTAAGGCTGATTTCAGATCATCTAGAAAGACTTGAAATTTTTGTTGTTAACCTTTGTGAAATTTGTCTTTTCGCACTCTTTTGATTTTCCAGTACAACAGCGCCATGAATGATAAATTTCCATAAATATAATAATAAAACTTCCAATTAACGATGATGATAATGACAACCCACACAACACAATTGAAGAAGGTTAATTTTAGAAGAATGCAAGCAATTATGTGACTTAACTGCCTTTTCTTTCCCCGTGTTTCGCTCTATTTTGTTTTATATATTGTTCTACATTTAATTAAGTTTCTCGTTCCATTCTATTTATTGCCTTCTTCCTCTACTATTCCCTATAATTCATGAATTTGTATTGCTCAACAATCAACAATCAACAATCAATGTAGAGTTTAAAGATTTACCGAAATCAAAAAAAATCAAACAAAAGATTTGAATTTTGTTTTGGAGTTAAAGACATTCTTGAAGAAACCATCATAGTGATTATTCCTTTGAGAAACCAACAGCATTCAAATAGAGCGCACACTATACAAGGCCAATACATTACAACAGAAACATGTCAGATATCTCCAGATTCAACCCTATGCGGTACAGGAAATGGATCGATATTTCAAAGTCGGTGATTCCAGCTCAATCCAAGTTCACAATCATGACATATAATATGCTGAACCAATCCTACATGTGGAGCCAGGTCTACAAAGATGTCAGCAAGTTGCACAAGTCATGGTACTACAGATCGAGACTGATGAAGAAAATACTGGAAAACGAGGAGTTCAAAAGCGATATCATGTGTTTCCAGGAGATGGAGACTAATGCTTATAATCATCTCTGGAAACCACTCTTTGAGAGTAACCAATATCAGTCACATTTCATAGCTAAAAGCAAGCCTTCCTACTGGAAAGAGGACCAGGATATTTCACTGATTGATGGGATATCAATATCATACAATACAAAGATATTTGAGGCTGTTGATGTGAAGGAAATTGTGATATCAGAATATGTAAAGGATGAGTTTGATTCTACTGCTTATAATCAACGACTAGATCTCAAAAAGATTGACAAACTATTCGATAAAAGAAATCAAGTTGGACTTATTGTTGTACTGAAGCATATTGAAACAAATGAGTTGCTTATAATATGCACATCTCATCTATACTGGAATGATAGCGACATTAAGCTATTGCAATTGATTGTATTGTTGGAAGCTGTAAAGAAAATGAAGTCAAAGCATTCATCTGGGAAAATCATATTTGCAGGTGATCTTAATTCAACTCCAAATTCTTCAGTTTATTCACTTTTGAAGAACAATATGCTATCTACCTCAAATGATGATATCTCAGAGTTTATACTACAAAGCATGGATGAGCTTTATACGGGAGATATAAAGCATAAACAAGATCTACAATCAATCAATACTAATCCAAGGGAAGATATAAATGATGAAGTTGGGGACATTGTGAGTTCTGCAGAAAAAGATGAAGATTTCATTGTGACTCCATTGAGTATAAACTCGAATATATTTGATTTGATCATTCATCAGGATAATTTGAAATCATGTTATTCAGGTAAAGTTTCTGGGTTATATGATTATGTTTGGTATAATGAAAATGACCTTAGTCTTGTAAAATTTATGAGCGGGATTGACCCAGAATATTCAAGAAAGTTGAAATGTTTACCAAACAAGGAATTTCCTAGTGATCATATACCATTGGTTGCTGAATTTTCATTCCAACCAAGTGATATTGAACAATATCTTAAAAATGATGACTTGAATGATAAGGGGTTAGTTGCCAAGTTATGATCAGGCCAAAGGGACCAAGAAACTGATAAAAATGGATATGGTTAGATATAGAAACAAGATAGAATGTTGACAAAAATGACACATTGCATTACGAATTTACGATTATGAATCAAGTACTGAACAAAAGCTGTACGTAGCACCGTAGTATCGTATTATACTCGACTATAGATTATACTATCCTGAAGTTAGTATAGTAGTCAAATAGTTAAAGCAGAAGTACCCCCATCCTCCTCCATTGAAAAGCAGCGCAATACCGCAATTACGTCTGATAAGATATTGCATTGTTTAAAAACCACAGACAGTCCCAGTAACATTCTCTTCAACCAATTGAACAACCATCATCACTTCAGAGAATATCACCAAACACTCAAAATGACCACTGAATCCTCCAGAAAGTTCACAATTGTTGGTGTCCAGTTGGGACCAGTCCTCAAGGCCACCCCTAAAGCAGAAACAATAAAAAGACTAGCAGACTTGTTTGTTCAGGGGGTTGAGAAAGGTGCCAAACTGATTGTCTTTCCAGAGCTCTGCCTTACTTCCTTTTTTCCAAGATGGCTATTTGAAGATCAAGAAGAGTTGGACTCTTATTTTGAAATGGAATCTGAATTCAAAGACACAATTAGCCCATTGATTGAACTATCCAAAAAGAACAAAGTTGGGTTTATGCTGGGATTCGCTGAATTGACTTCACAAGGTGAACATTTTAACACTTGTATCTTGGTGGATAACAACGGTGATATAGTATCCAAATACAGAAAGACTCATTTACCTGGATATGTTGAACCAATTGATGGCATTGCATTTCAACAATTGGAGAAGAGATATTTCAAATATGGAGACTTGGGGTTTCCTGCCTACAAAACAAACCCTGATTGGATAGACTCCACCATTGGAATGCTTATCTGTAATGATAGAAGATGGCCTGAGGCTTGGAGATGCTATGCATTACAAGGGATGGATCTTTGTATTATTGGTTATAATACTGTCGCTAATGGAACTGGTTTGTTTGGTTCAAAACAGAACAAAGACATGAGTGTCTTTCATAGTAACCTGTCTGTGACTGCAAACTCATATTTCAACTCATGTTTCACAGTATCAGTGGCAAAAGCAGGTATGGAGGATGGAGAAGAGATGATTGCAAGCTCAATAATTGTTGATCCCAATGGAGTTACAATTGCTCAAGCTCAAACAGAGGGCGATGAGCTGCTAGTGGCTGAAATAGATTTAGATGAAACAATCAATGGGAAGGAGAAGATGTTTGATTTTGCAAGACATCGTCGTCCAGAGCTTTATGATAGAATTGTCAGCCAAAAGGGCAGCGTTGATACCATGTTCAAGGAGTGAATCTTGCACGCGAGGTCATAAGTTTATACCAGTACCACAACTAAATACGAGAAACAGAGTATCGAGATCAATATACATATATACTCTTCACACATACATGAATGGCCCTTGTATCCTTCCAATAGTCTCTGAGCTGTATAAGTTGCAAGCCAATATCGAGGGTTATAAATCTGAAGCGCCGGCCGGGTAAACTAGAATAATTTTTAAAATTCACGTGACATTTTTTTTAATTTCTACAGCAGCTTAAACTTCAACAGACATCGCGAGGATAACCACACCTCTTGATCTACAAGAACCACGACCAAACAACCACAATAATCTCACCATGTTGGCCAGCTATTCTTCCCGTCTGGGAATCAGATCCATATCCAAGAGACTGTCACTGAGTAATCGTCTCCTCTCCACATCAAGACCTCAGTTGAACCAAACAACAGGCACAAAGATTGGCGAATTGTCATGGGTTGATTTCTTTAGCTTGAGAAAGCAGCAAAGAAATATCAACATTGGTTCCTCCATTGTAACCGCATTGATTGGTTCTACTTTATCATGGGGGTACACCTCAAATGTTGAAATCGATCCAACTCAAATGATCATGGGCTTTGATCCATTCATGATTTATATTGGTGGGTGCATTTTGACCACTGGTGTTGGTTACCTATTTGGCCCATTATTGGGAAACGTTATATTCAGATTCAAAAACTCAAAGATCATTTCTCAATTTCAACTCAAAAACAAGACATTCTTGGAACATGTCATCAAAAATAGAGTCGATCCAAGTTCTCAAAGTTTCGCAAACCCTGTTCCAGATTACTATGGTGAAAAGGTTAATAGTCTAAAGAGTTATGGTCAATGGTTAAGAGATTGTAACTCATTCAGAAGAAAGGCCAGAGAATTCTTATGAGTCAGAGAAGTTGAATACTTTCCTGTCGTCTTCTTATTAAATGAATGTTATTATGATTTATGATTGGAGTCTACAAAAGTAATAAGTGTCATATTGTTACAATCCATATATTTCATTTACTATCATTTAGAAACGTCTCCCACTTTTCGTTATCTCTCTGCTTGATCTTCTTCTATATAACCATATATAAAGAAGCCTCACCAATTTTCCAAACATATTCTTGAACATCAAACCACAATTTCCCCCTTTACTCATTCAACAGTATAATAATGTACATACATATATCCATAATTTCCAATGCATGATTTGAAGAAAAAACACAAAAAACACGCATACCCTAATCTTTCTATATCTTGAAAATATTCAATTTCAATATATAAAGTCCCATTCAACTCCCGTCACTTCATGCAATCTATTGAAAATATCTTCAATTGGTGTAAATAAACCAAATTGTTTCAATTCACCATCATATGAATGTAACATACCCAAACAACCCAATCCAAATTCATTTGGTAAATCATTAAGAATCAAAGAACCTGAATCTCCACCATTTGCAAACATTGGATTTGGTGAAGCTATTATAAATTCAGAAGTTTGTAAAGAACCATCCAACCAATAAATCATTTTAACCCCATTAATTTCACCACTGGTAAAATTCGTTGATGAACCAATTTTGAAGATTTTGTTATATTTATTGAAATTTTTTGTTGAGATCTTTCTTTTGATATAAAGATTCTTGAATTTCAATGATTGATTAAATGATTCAAATCCATCACCAATAAAATTTTCATTAATTTTATTCAATAATGAATCATCAATTTTAACAATAGCCAAATCACTAATTTGATTATTATTATTATTACTATTGTTACTGTTACCATTGATCAAAGTTCTTTCACCCCAAACAACTTGACCTAATGAAATTTCATAACCATCATTTATAACCCTATTGATTTCATCATTATAGGAATTGAATTCCATTGATTTGGCTTCATATTTATCTCTTTCCTGTAACAATGCAGATTTATAAGAGTTTAATAAAATCTTACTTGGAATTGAGACTTTTGGATAATTTTGATCTTCATTCAACAAGACATGAGCACAAGTTAATGCAAATTTTGAGTTTTTATAAGCTAATAATGATGGATCATTAGTTGACGAAATCTTTGGTTGAATGAAACCAGCTAAGGTACCTGAAGTTTTAAGACTTGTTTGTGATGAGATTGATAATGAAATTTCCAATTTATCGATATTAGGTACTCTAAATGGAGGTTTGAAAGTAGTTGCATGAGTTGCTTTCTGTGCTGTTGTTGTACCAATAGTAGCATTGCTACTATTCGCAGGAGTTGGTGATAAAGAACAAGGCTTTATGAAATTTTTAGCAACAAAGAAATGAACATCTGGGAAAGTTTGGAATAAAGCATTTATAATCTCATAATGTTCAGGTTGAGGATCTGGGAAACCAAACATTATTGATAATATTGCACTTGATTTATTTAAGCCTCTTAATATTGGAGCAATAAAAGAGCCTTGTTGATCAGAGATAACAGAAGAATTTGAAGTTGAGATTTTTTCAATAATTAAATCTAATTTTGATTGATTTGGTAATTCATCATTAGAATCAGAATTATGAAAAGAAATTGCAAAATTTTGAATATAAGGTAATGGATCGAATGAGTTATTTAAACTTTTGAATTTAAAATTTAATTTCAATAGGAAACCATATAGAGATCTAACCAATAAACTTTTTGAATTCGAATAAGCCTCAAATCTTAGATAGTTATCATAGAATTGTAATACAATTTTGATAATACTTCTGATTTCCAAATTAGCGTTCAACTGTATATCAAAATTTAAAGGTCTATTGTTATTGTTGTTGATGATAAAAGTGGAGAATTCATCCAAAGACTCCATTAACGAGATTGAAGCCTTTGAAACATTGATATAATTTTGATTGAACTGATCCACTAATCCTAATAGATTATCATTCAATGAAATCAGTTCCTTTTCGATCTGTTCTAGGGTGATGTTATTATTGTTGTTATTTGAAGTGGAATAATTCATTGAAGTTTGTGAATTTCCAGAAATGGAGAAATTGCTGAGACTTTCATTCAAATCAGATTGTCTTCTATTTCTTCTAGACATACTTCCACCAACAGCAGCAGCGACAGTAGCAGATGAACTATGATAAGAGTTTGAAGGAGACGTTGAATGTGTTGAAGTTGAAGTACCAGTTCTTGTAAGTTCGTTATAACGATCGATGGACAAGACTCTCAAGGGTTTCCCAATGTTGTCGATGTTGATTCCAGGGATGGGTCTTGCAGAAGAAGATGAGTTTGTTGATATGTTTTCATTATAGCTTCTTGAGTTGCTGTTTGCTAAATTGTTGATATCATTATTATTATTATTATTATTGTTACTATTACTTGTAGCAGTGTTGTTGCGGTCAAAGATGTTTGCAGAGCCGTTCTTTTGGTTAGGGTTAGACGAGGCAAACGATGTTGGGGCCGTGGACAGTGTCTTGAAGGTGTTTCTGTCTCTTGAGAAGAGTGAGCTTCTATAGGTTGAGTTGAAGAGCGACTGGACTGGTTCGTTTTCCTCTTCAGATGATGAGGATGAGTCTGACCTTGTGGCGGTAACCTGGACAGGCTGCTGCTGCTCCTGTGGCTGGTCCATCTGTGCTCTGGTGGTGTCTGGCTCAGAAGTGTCGCTCTTCTTGGAGAAGCTGAAGAGCTTTTTGGCCATCTTGAGCTGGCTTTATATCAAATCTGGATTCTGAGTCTGATTTGAATCTGGTTGACCTTCTTCAAAATTTGATTTTTGGATTTTGGTTTTTTCGGAATTTTTTTTTTTTTTGGTTTTTTTGGTTTTTTGGTGCCTCTCTGTTTTTCGTTTTTTTCGATTTTCTACTCTCAAGTCCATCTCAACATGTCAATATTGCTTTGAGTATTTCTACAACTTCATATAGTTCAAAACTGTAGCTTTAAAAAGGGATACACAGATACACACACTCTCGAACAAGCAATCAGATACTCACACTCGAGGCCTCTGTCAACACATTCTTACTGCCAGCTCCATTGGCCAAGGTCTTCTCTCCCAACTGACTTGTACCCTTCTCCTTGTACGTACTCACTGCTGGAATCTCAGCCTTGATTCGTTCAACCAAAGTCTTATATGCTCTTGGTTCCAACTTGATCAACGTATGTAATGGAATAGACATCCATGGACTCTCCTCTTGAGGAACATTCATGAAATAGGCATAAATACATCTAAGAACTGCTTGATGCGTGATAATCAATATGTTTTCTTGACGTTCCAACTCCATAATAATAGGCTCTAATCTGATAACAACATCCCTATAAGATTCACCACCTCTATATCTATATTCATACTTATTTTCATCCCTTTCTTTGAAATCCTCAGGGAAATTCTGTTCAATCTCTTCATAAGTTAATCCATCACATGCACCAGCATCTAATTCATCCAAGGCCTTCCATTGTAATTGTTTATAGTGACTTGATAAATAACTAGCAGTCTGTTGTGTTCTCTTTAATGTAGACGTCCAAACAGTTAAATTATCATAAACAGATTCATCCTCTTCATCATCTCCAATAATCTCCTTCACTAATTTAGGCAATTTTTTAGCATATTGCCATCCACGTTCACTCAAATCAGCATCTCCTCCAATCTTTCCTTCCAGATTATACATGGATTCTCCATGTCTTGAAAGATAAATACATCTTGGTTTAATATGTAAATTCATAACATAATAAACAATTCGACTCTCCAAATATGTTTCAATCTTATTTATAATCACTTGTTCACTAACATTCACCAATCTAACATATGTTAATTCCTTATCCAATTGTCCTAATGGTTCATAAACTTCTCTGTAATTCTCAATTCTTTGAATAAAATCCTTAATACTATCTTCAGGATCTCTACCAATATAATCAGGAGAAGTTGTCTTAACATCCATAATATTCTTCATTATAATCTTATCATCATTACACCAACTTTCTAAAAACATTGGTTCAATAGAATTCTCTCTACATAATCTTAAAAGCCAATTTCTTCTTTCTCTTGTTGTGTTGGTGGCATCCAAAATGGCAACAACACCCTCTTCATTATTGAACCATGTCATCATGTCCTCAACAGCCTTGGTGGCAGCTTCTTGTCTAACCTTCAGTCCTTCCTTGTTATGTGCATCAAAGAAATCAGCACTTGGACGATCCTCAGTTTGACGACGATAATTACCAACGTTGAAGGTTTTGGCCTTTATTGAGAGCCATGATAGGTAACGAACAATTTTTTGAGATATGAATGATTTCCCACGAGCTGGCAACCCAACCATTATCACACATATTCTTATATTTTGCACCTTTGTTGAAAAGTCAGTGTGTTAGTTAGTATTCAGCACTTTTGATGGTTAATTCCTTCCCTAGTTATCCCAGGCTCCAGCGCGGTCCCTCCTCCACATTTACAAAATGGCAACGAATACAAAATCCAGACAGGAGAGGCACACCAAGATCCCAACAGGAGACCAGGCAGACAAGTCTTGAAAATACGTACATGTGATACGGTGTAGACAGGCATGATGGGCAGTTCAGTATAGAGAGTTCAAACAAGAGTAGAAAGTCCAGCTCTTTGTTTAAGAAGGTCCAACGAAGAGGAAAAAGGGAAAGATTTTTTTTTGTTTTTGTATTTGGCTTCGAGATGGAAAATTTGAACATTTGCACGAAATTTGGCAGCATTTTGGGTCAGAAAAGTCTTGTGATCTGGTTGAATTGGTGGGGGGTATTGGTATATAAGGGTTTATGTCGTACGTTACATTCTGCTTGATTACACTGGATAATGGTAGACAGGTAGTCTCGGGTTTCCATCCCTCTCCTGGGCTGGTATAAGGTCACAGTTTCCGGGTAAGCTTTCAAATCCACGCCATACTGTGTACTACCTAATAATATACACATACTGTTCTGGAATGCTCTCGTTCCACTTTGATATTGGGTCACGAAACATGGATGAATGGTAAGATTGGCCAATTGATCTTCAGTTACCGGCGCAAGTCCAGAATAGTCTCATACATTGATCTTATAACTGCGATGCTCTTTAGTTTGATTCAGTTTCTTCAATCTCGACAACACTGCGTACAACTTAACTAAAAAGAATTTGCTTTTCCATTTATTTATTCATTTTGTTCTTGTTCTTGTTTCATCATTGAGACACTAATTAAAAATCATATCTACCAAGATATCAACTCAAACCGAGGATCAATCTCTCTTTGTGAAACTATATACTCTAGAGTTCTTTGGAAATGTTTCTTTGGATTCTCATTGATGGCAGCACCACCATTGGAGTTACTGGATGCTCCTTCATTCTGAATAGATTCCAAATTCGTCTTGATCAATTCAATCAACCCATTGATATATTTGATGGTAATGGATTCATTCCCATGAATAAAATAATAAATACATCTGTTCAAAATTTCAACAAATAACTCAATAGACACTGCAGAATCCATACATGCATCAGCAACTCTTAAAGATCTTTGCAAACATTCCAAAACTCTTTTACCATCTCTATAGAATTCTGTGATACCCTCTTGTTCCCCTAAAGCAGCAATCTCAACGCCCCACCATAAATGAGAGGCAAGATAAACAGAACGACATTGATCAGGTTTCTTCAACAATTTTGAACCGTGAAGTGCTGTTTTTGTTATTAAAGTATCATAGTTCTCTCTAGAAAAGTTTCTGCATTGTTGTAAGACACTGGCAATTGAAACTATTGATTGAAATTGTAATCTAGAATCACTAATAGATTCTTCATAAATGGTGAATGATTGTGCCAAAAATTCATATGCAATTTCTTCACATTTAACTTGATCTGCAATTTGAGCACTGGCAAGATATGATTTGAAGCTTAAATCATTGAGTCCAATTCTATAAAGATCATTGATCAATCTGGATGTGAATTTGAACAATGTATTTTTATTATTATCTCCACTATCTTGCTTATTATGTGATTTTCTAATCAATCTTAAAGTATTATAGAATAATGACGGATAAGTGAATTTGATAGATCCTTCACTAAAAATACCTTTGGCAGTGGTTAATAGTTTTGAATGTATGATTGGATCTTTATTACCAATCAAATGTATTAATTTAGCCAATTGTTCTTGTTCTAAGGCAAACGATAGATTGTCTTGACCGATATTAGCATCATTATTCTTATCTTCACCTTGCTTGTTATTGATAATGACCTTCAATAGTGGTAAAATTCCAGTGATTTGTTCCAATGTCGTTATCTTTATTTCCTTTTCCAATAAATTGGATAATATTCTCAAACTAATGGTTCTTTGAATAATGATTGATTGTGAATTCAATAATTTTGATAGATTCTTTAATTGAAGTATTTCAAGAGGAGATTGATAATTTTCGATTGGAGATAACAATAAACTTTGGAAATCATATTCTTGTTCTTCGTCACCATCCTTCTTAGTCTTTTTGATATCTTCTTCATCGTTTATGACATCTTTATTTTCAATCTTTTTAATAGCAAATTCGAATATATCATCGATATAAGAATGAACTTGTGGATAAAAGGTCAAACTTAAACTAGAAATTGATTCCAAAATCGATGAAATCTCATCAACAGTTAAAGATCTTGATTCATCGATTTCCTTGATATAATACCAAAACTTCTCGAACAAATTGATTGGAGTTGATATTGAGGCAGTTGACTCCTCGTTAGCGTTATCTTCAAAAGTTTCCTCTTTTGGCTCTGAATCTTCACCTTCCAAACTCTCATCTTCATCCTTTTTGGTGGCTTCCCTGTCGTTCAACACCTTTTTCACATCTTCCGTGGATTCATTAATGGTTAATTTTGCAAGGTCAGTTAAATCTTCTCTCTTTGCATATAATGTTAAACGATCAATCAAAGTTATGAGAATCTTCCTCAAGCTGACATCTGGGTTCAAACTTTTGATACAATTTAAGTATTCATCTAATGTAAATAGATGGAAGTCATCAGGGAATACTTGAATGACAACATCCAAGAGATATTCTTGAGCCAAGACATCTTTGCATTGGACAATTTGCTCCAAAAGAGTTGGTAAGATATATGATTTATAATAAGCTTTATCATTTTGTAATTGAGATAATCTCACCAAATTTGAACCAACCAAAATCTTTAATTCTTCTCTTTCCTTAGCCCTCTTCAATTTTTCTTTGGAAGGACCTTGATGTTGTAATCTGACCCATAATTTATTCATTTCAATGAAATTAGTGATAACAAATTGAATAGAGTCTTGGTTTTCAGGTAATAATGATGTTGTTCTTTGTTGCAAGTAGTATCTTAAGAACAAGCCTCTTATTGGATATTGAACACCTCTACACATCTCAATCATATCGTTCATTATTTCTTTGATTGGAGCATCAGGAATTGACATATAAACGGTACCTACTGTGATCATCAGGTATAGTCTTGGGACAATGTTTCCAACGTATTGGACCAATTCATAAAGATCTGCCAAATGGTGATGTGGATGGTTCTCCTTTAAAAAGGTGGCCAATAGATTCAAGGAATCAAACACCATGATGTACAGTTCGTAGTACTGCTTTGGAGTGAGCTTTGATGTTCTCATTTCCGACAAGAGGTTTGATGCGTGCTTCAAAGCATCCATGAGCTTCCCCTTTGATTCCAAACATCTCTTCATCAGGGCAGTCTCTTGCTTGATATGGGCTATTGAGTCCTGCAACAGGGAGTTCTGCTCCTCCGCAGTGAGTGGTTCGGACATGGGTACTTGCAAGTCAATTGGATAGTATGTGTGTTGTAGTATAAGTTTCTACTGCTCGGTGATGTCTAGAGTGCACTGGATGAATGTGCCGCTGTGTGTCTTGAAGATAAGCTCTGAGACTTGGTGGTGTTTTCCTCTGACTGTTTTCCAAAGGGAGATTTCGTTTTAAAAAAAAAAAAGAGAGGTGGTCGGAATAGATCGAAAAATAAACAGTTCCGAGGGTTGCCTAGCAACGCTCTGCCTAGCTTCTGCCTAGCTTCTGCCTAGAGTCTAGGGCGGTCCAGGCAGAGATTCCCCAGACTGATGCCTAAATATTCAGTAATGCCATACCGTTTTAACCAATAAAAGCACGCCAAAAGAACTGCACACATTGTCTTCTCCCAAGATAACAAATCTCCTAAACTCATGCCAAACTCATTTGTAGAAGAAGTAGACCCTCTACAGGAGTCATCCACTGATATCCAGACAGGACTGCAACAGTTCACATTCACAAAGCCATCCGATGACCAATTCTATAACATTAAGCAAGGTGAAAAGATTCTGGAGTCAATAACACCAAGCACAATCTCATCATCAACAGCTTCTTCCGCTGATTTGAACAGTTCTCAGGTAAACCATAACCATCAGCCATCAACTGCTTCGGCACATAGAAGATTCTCCATTGGATCTCAATCAATAATACCTTCTTTATTGAATGCCCAACTTAACAATCTCAACTTATTCAACAATGATGACTATAGAAAAGAATTAATAGATCAAGACATCACAAGTACGTCTTGCCTAGAACATGATCTTTCAAGACTATCTTCTGCATTAATGACAAAGAAGCAATTGGGTAAGATCATTGGTAGCATAAGAGATATTGAAAGAACTTTGAACTATGTAAACATCAGAGCTAAGATATCAAACATTATGATTTTGACAAAGATTTATGATGATGAGCCAAATGAATGGGCTGCAAAAGTTTCCAAATTTTTATTGGGTTATAATGATTCCATCAATATTTATATTCAAGATGAACTACAAGAAAGTGAAATTTATAACTATAAAGATCTGATTGCCACTAATGATACTTACAAAGATAGAGTTCATTTTTGGCAAACTGACAGATGTTCATATAGACCAGAAGTATTTGATTTGATTATAACTTTTGGTGGTGATGGAACTGTTTTATATGCAAGTTGGATATTTCAAAATATAACACCTCCAATATTACCATTTTCTTTAGGTTCATTAGGATTCTTGACAGAATTCGATGTTAATCAATATCAATCAATATTGACAAATATAATCGAAAATGGATATCAATGTTCAATTAGAATGAGATTTGAATGTACAATTATGAGATCATTGAACAAATCCAAAGCTGGTGAGGATGCAAATCTAGCTAATGAAATCAAATTTTTAAAATGTTCAACTGATAAAAATGCTACAGCTACTCAATCAGCTACTCATGAATTAGGAGATACTTATACTGTTTTTAATGAGGTTGTTGTTGATAGAGGTCCCAATGCAATGATGACTGCTATTGAGATGTTTGGAGATAAAGATCCCTTAACAACAGCAGAAGCAGATGGACTTATAATATCTACTCCAAGTGGTTCCACTGCATATTCATTAAGTGCTGGTGGTTCATTGGTTCACCCTGAGATACCAGGTATTTTGATTTCACCAATATGTCCACATACACTTTCATTTCGACCATTGGTTATACCTGAATCGATAATTTTGAGATTAGGTGTCCCGTATGATGCTAGAGCCACTGCTTGGTGTTCATTTGATGGGAAAAATCGAGTTGAATTGCAAAAGGGTGATTTTGTTACTGTTACTGCAAGTAGATTTCCATTACCATGTATTAAGAATTCAAGCTCAAAGAATGCCTGGTTTGAAAGATTAAGTGAGACACTTCATTGGAATGAAAGAAAACATCAAAAACCAATGGCCTCTGATCGTATAAAGTAGAAGTAGTAGTACTGGTAGCGGTAGTTTCAAAACTAGTATAGAAATAATTACACATATGTGCTATTATATGTATCATTAACAATCTCATTGATCGATATCTTGACTATATATATATATATATACAAATCCATAATCCATAATCCATTCATAGACTTTGTAATTCAGATCAACAAAGGGAAAATAATGATTTTTTTTTTTAATTTTGTGTCAAGATCATGGAAAATGGGTATATGTTGACACAAAGTTGAAAAACCTCGATATTGAGGAAATCCATGGGTATACTGGTTTGGAGACAAGAGGATATATGATCCCGTCCTGATGACTAGCTGAGTGTCTGTCTACTAGTTACTTCACGCTGAACGGAAAGGAGATCCAACACAATGTCGAGTTCAGAGAGCATCATAAACATCTACCAGTCTTCTGAAGCGTCGACTGCAATCTGCAACTCAAAGGCCTCCACTGCTGATCTGCTGCGCTCTGGTTTGCTGTATCACACTGAAGAAGATGAAGATGAAGATGGTGAAGATGGTGAAGATGGAGATGAAGCCACCACTGCTGTTCAGAGCCCTTACTTTGGCAACAAACTGACCTCTGCTGATCTTTCCATCTTGTTACATCAGATTGAGAACTTACCTACTGCTATTGCTGCTCCAATTGATCACTTGGTTTCACCTACAAGTATCATTTCTAAAGCTGATCATATTAAGCAACAAAAGGAGACATCAGACAATGCCAGCTCAATCTTCAGTATCCCATTGAGATTCTTCCATTCCAAAAGATCTTCAGCATTTTCATCAGTCACTGGTACAAGCGTTGGTTCCAATGAATTAAAGAACTCACTCCCAAATAGCACCACTTCCAGTTCAACCGTACTACCCCTTCAAATCAAAAACAAAAGAATAGAAGAAATCATTCAGTTGACATCGGCTGAATTGAGAGATACAAGCACTCCTTTGATTGATATCATTTCAGACTCACCAATAGAAGAGTTATTACCATATCAGTTGAAAAGTGCCACAGATGAACTGCCACAAGAGGTTAAGGATACTACAAAAATGGATGTCAATGATCCCATTTACGAAACTTATATCAGTTATATAAATTTTACAGGATCAGAAAATGATTTGGAGTTGGATGTTGGTTCTTCCATACCTGTATCAAATTATATTCAAAATCAAGATGAAGGCAACAACAACAACAACAACAACAACTCAAACTCTGGAATTGTTATTGAGATGGGTGGTATTTTCCTTGAAGGTGAATCTATAAACCCAAGAGGAGTGATCCCTTCTGATTTGGAAAACGAACAAGATAGTGGGAAAGTAATTTCATATTCAGCCAGTGAAAATTCAAAGATAAGAAGAATTAAAGCAAAGACAAAGGATGTATTGAGGCAGATATCCATCCATTATACCAATGAAGTAAAAAATCCATCATCAAAGGTCAAGTCAGAGTTGAAGAGACATCTCTCCAATGTCTCATTAAGAAGAAAGAATTCACAAAGATTTGATCAAAATGGTGGAGAGAAAGATGAGTTTGATTCACATTCACAAAGATGGAGATTGAGTTATAGAAGCAACAATGAGATCAATAATAAAGATAATATTGACAATGGAAACATTAACACAAAGCATATACATAGATTTAAACCAAGTTTAAGTTTAAGAACTTCCATCAGCAACTATCATAATCGTCATGACTCAAAGACAAGTTTTATGACTTTGTTTAATTCAACAGAATTTAAGAGTAGAATGAATGATGGAATTGTGAAATCAAGAAATCCATATAACCACACTGATGAGAATAATGCAAATAACGAGAATGATGAAAATGGTAGCGATGCTATTGGTGACAATGTTGACCAGAACCAAGAGCAGCTTGATGCTGAACGCTTTGATAGTAGTGATCTTGGAAAGCCAGCTGGACATCATTTCATAAGTGGGACCTTTCAGCATTTGAAAAGCAGCAGTTTGAGAAGAAGCAGATCATTCAAGAGAATGACCAATCAATTGGTCCAGGATATCTTCTGAGATGGTTTGTAGCACATTTGATGTTCAGTTTATTCTGTATAGTCAAGGGTTAAGGATTAAGAGTTGAGTTTTTGGTTTTTGGCTTTTGGCTTTTGTAGTTTGTAAAAATCAAAACATGAAAACATCAAAACATCAAAACATATCCACCACATTAAATATCAAACATTAAACACCAAAGAAAGAATGCCAGTGAGGTCCAATGACAAACAGATGCCCTCAATAGACGAAGAAGACGGCAGAGTACGACATGACTCACAGCTGCTGTTGCTGCCCGACACCAAACATGAGAAGGGCGAGCTTGATAAGGTGTTGGCGCAACAAGATGAACATCAAGATGGAGAAGCAGAAGAAGAAGAAGAAGAAGAAGAAGAAGAAGAAGAAGAAGAAGAAGAAGAAAAAGTGGAAGAAGAAGACGACGACGATTCTATTTCTGTTGAAGAGGAGGAATCTGACTATGATTCTGATGACTCTGATGAAAACGACAACGAATTGGAAGACCCTCCGCTCTTGAAATACTCGAGACTGTCACAACTACCAAAGACATTCTTTAACAAAGAGCTGGTTTCATCAAGTTTAATTCACGATAAAGTGTTTGCTTTTGGTACAGCATCAGGAATTCTATACGTCACATCTCCAGAGCTCGTTCATATTGGTACAATACGGTCCAGAAAATCACCAATATTATCAATCCATACCGATGGGAATTATGTGATTGCTGCTTCCATGGACGGGACAGTAATTATCACAGAAATTCAACAACAAAACATCACCACATCTCCAAAGAAGAACCAAATTATACACAACCACACTGGGAGTACATTACTAGGAAACATTGCATATGATATAAAGACCCCTATATACTCTGTTGTATTGAATGGGAATTTCAAGGAAACCAAATCTTTCATTTATGGAAACAAGGCTGGTAAAGTTATCATATCTACAACCAATTGGTTGGGAAATAGATTAGAAAGAGTCATAGGAGAAGATACTGGACCAATTGTATCAATACAAAAGATTGACGAAGTATTGATATGGATGAGCGATGATGGTATCACAATTTATAACTTGAGCACAGATAAAATAATTGAAAGGCTCGAACGACCACCAAATTCACCAAAGGCTGAATTGATATGGCCCAAGATCAATTTCCCAGAACATGACAGAATTCTTATTGGTTGGTATAACCATATATGGTGTATCAGATTCAGTAACTTGCACTCAAGCTACAATAATAATGACCGTTCTTCAAACTTTAGATTATCATCAGCGATGTCTTCATTTCATAGACCAAATACTTTAGATAACATATCTATTAAAGTAGAGTATGAATTTGATCTTTTCACTGGATTAATAGCTGGAATCAGCTCATACAAAGATGATTCAATTATTATTTTATCTATTGATAAAAGTCTAGAAAGTTTTGAGTTTGATCATCATAATGAAACAATCTCATCAACATCTGCTCCAGAGTTACGTGTTTTCAATCCGATTGCACAAGAGGAGATTTCTACTGACGAAATAATACTACGAGGGTTCAAAAGTTTGAGAGTTAATGATTTCCAATTAGGCCAAAATGTTGGTGCAACCAATAGATATTTCATTATATGTGCTACGGATGGTATCATTGCTGAAGAGTTTGATCTCAAAGGTAGATTTGATTGGTTTATTGAGCACGAAAGATATTTGGAAGCTTATGATATAAGTGAGCATCTCATAGACAAGGTTGAACGTTGCGAAGTCGGTATAAGACAGATCACAGCATACTTGGAGGATGAAAACTGGGAAATGGCTTCAAAGTTTTTGAAGCAGATTCTTGATATCAATTTCATATGCCATGGTGAAGGGGAGTCGATAGATGGGATTCATAAGGGAATGACAGATGAAATTAGGCGATTCATAAGTTATGTTAAGGAAAAATGGGACCAATGGTCATGGATATTTATAAATGGGAAACAGTTACCATTACTGGCTTTGATCTTGCCTGTTAATCCAACACATTTTGAGGATGAAACGGTTATTGTTGTTCCCTCCAAAATTTATGATACATGCTTGGGGTTCTTCCTAAGAGATGAAACTTCTTCAACTGGTACTTCAAACTACAATTTATTTTTCCATTATATCAATCTCTGGTCAATCGAGTTATATGATGTGTCAGAGATAAAAGATACATTAGAGGAATCTTTAGGATTGGATAGCGATAACATATTGTTCAGAAGATGTCTTGCTGAATTATACTTGAAGACAGATGATCCAAGAAATGCTATAGTTCACTTTATCAAATTGAAGGACATCAACACTATCGATTTGTTAGCCAAATTTCACTTGTTAACTGATTTTTTTGATCAGTTGCCTACCATAATTAAGTTTCAAATAACTGATGAAGAATTGAAGTTATGCACCATTGACATTTTGGATGAGAAGCTCGTCAATGTTTTGACGTTATTGGTAGATAACAGGCATACTCTGATTCCAGCTAAGACTGTGAAGCTTTTGAATGAGCATCAGGATTTGAAAGTTGTATCCTTTTTGTACCTGCAAAGAGTATCCAAGATTGATCCTTTCTTAATAGAGTCATTTGAGACAGAGTTGGTTGATCTATATGCAGAATTTGATAGACCTAAATTGTTGGGATATTTGAAGAGAAAGAAGCATTATGATATTGAGATGGCGTTGGAAAAGATGAAGCAGATGGAATACAATGAAGAACTAGTTTATCTTTTGGGTAAAGTTGGTAAGAGCCAAGAGGCAATGTCACTAATCATTAACAAAATGGATGACCCAAATATGGCAATCGAATTTGCAACGGAACAAAAGAACCCAGAGCTTTGGGACCTTTTGTTGGAATATGGAATAAGCAAACCCAAGTTTATTAAAGTTATCATTGAACACACAGGGTTACTATTTGACCCACAAATTTTGAAAAAGATCCCCAATAGTGTTGAGATTGAAGGCTTGAAGGATTTGTTGATAAGAGTATCTCAGGATAACGAGTTGACGCTTACTATTCATCGTGTGATTCTCAGTATAATTGAGAAAGATGTCAGTCTTATTGCTGATCGGTTAATGGATCTTAGAATCAAAGGTAAAGCTGTTGATGTGGACGAGATTGACAACAAATTTAATAACGAAAAAGGAGAAAAAAAGCAACCTTCACGTGCGATTGAAGCTGGTATAGATGGTACCATCTTACATAACTACAAATAGTCCAAATACATAGAACCATAGTACGTATCTTGCTCCATAACTCAGCGTCCGTATAATAAGAACATGAACTAACCCGTACACCACAAAGTTTGGCGCTCTTTTTTTTTTTGAAAAAAAATGAAGTTTTGTTTGTAGGCACTTTGAAGCTAAATAGTATACAGGCCAGGTAAAATGAAGTTGGTTAGATTTTTGATGAAAATGGTCAATGAGACCGTACAGATAGAGTTGAAGAATGGTACAGTCATACAGGGAACCATTGTGACAGTATCCCCAACCATGAATACTGTTTTGAAATCAGTTAAGATGACAGTAAAGCATAGAGATCCAGTTGTTGTTGATTATATCAATGTTAGAGGGAATAATATTAGACATGTTATCCTTCCAGACTCAATAAATTTGGACAGTTTATTACAAGATGATTCTCTAAAATACGGGAGCTCAACTGCTGACGTTAACAACAAGAAGAGAAAGAGTGGAGACCTTCAAACTGGTTTTAACAATACGAAAAGAGTGAGAAGGGCCTTATAGAAAGAATTAAGGTGAATATGAGTGGAAGAAAATAGCGTCTTTTAATGTTTTAATGGTTAATGTATATTAGTTTATCTGTGAATTTCGTAACGTAGAGTCATTATCGTTATTTTGCTAGTCATTATTATCATTATCATCGTCATCATCATCACTGCTAGTGCTAGTGCTAGTGCTATCACTATCTCTATCGCTATCAGTATCATATTTGGGTTTTTCAATATATGGTAGTGTCAGTCCCAATACATGAGACTCATTCAATAAATCATCGACAAACTCATCAATGTGCGACAATTGAAACTGATGACTGACATTACTGAACAATCGTATCTTTCGATAATCAGTAATGGCGGATTTTATGAGTTTGTAATCTTTATATATGATTCTGGCATATAGAAGAGCCAAACATTTGAGGTACTTGAACTTTGGTTGCTCTATGAAAAACTGTATTATGTCCATGGATGGTGCCAACTGTACCAACTTTACAAAAAGGCATATAAAGGGGAAAGGCCTACCAGAGTTTTCAAAACCCCCAATACATCTCAATTCAACGCATCTATCCAGTATTGAGGCAGAGTTAATATTAAAGCAGAACTGCTTCCAATACAACGAGTCAAACACTCTTTCTCTTACGATCTTTTCGACCAGGGTCATTGAATTGACACCATTACCATCAACATGATGACTTAACTCCCTCTCTATAATGAACTTGTTGTTCATTTTACCTCTCCAGCTCAGGCCAGCCTACCCACTTTGAAGCAGGTTGATATATCAACAGCTTCGAAATTTGGCTGTGGGCCCTAAAAGTGGCCTTACCGATTTGCGGGTGACTTTTCAATTTTTTTTTTATTTCTGGGAAATATAAAAAGATGGGAAAATTTTTTCTTTTCTTTCCCTTTCCAATGTTTTCTGGAATGGTAGTCCTGTTACCTGTATGGATCAGATGAACTTTTGAGACTAGTCAGCCTCACTTGAAGAAGAGATTGTACGTTTCATAGTACTGCTGCATTTCAACGATCAAATGGTAAGTCTTTTTTTGCCTTTTTTCTTTTATGAGATGCTCTCCATTTTGCCTTTTCAAAGAGATGTTTATGTGATTTTCAATTGATGATAATGTTGTCTACTTCTTTCCCAGTCCGACTTCGACCATGACGACAGGGTGTTCTAACAGGTCTAGTTAACCGATATGGGTGTTGCAACTCATGGTTTTCTTTTTTGGACTTATACTTGCCAGTATTTAACACTTCTGAACCCTCACATTTCCATAAAGATTTCTTCGTTTGTGTTTGATAACTGCTATTCTCAATATCTAAATTGATTCATTATACTAACAGTTTAATTTCAGATCTGTTTTGCATCCAATCCATGTTACTGCCTTTGCTTCTTCAATTTATCATCAACATCACGATCATCATTATCAGCATTTAACGAATTATGAACATTAAACAACAACAGGAGTTTAATATGATGATAATTTCCATAAACATTCGCAGTTTCCTCGGTAGCATACGCTTTGAACCCATCAATTGTATGCCAGTGACCGCCCAACGACCTTCCTAGGATGTCTGATCTAAACTCTTTTTGTTTTTGTTTTATTGTTTTACATTTGTAAATGCCTTGATGACTCGTGTATACATGTTGATGAGTTGAGTTGCTTTTTAGTTTATAGTTCCATTTGTCTAATAATTATATGAGACTAAAACAATAAAATAATATTTTGTAAACTACGAAAGTAAAACTAGATGTAATATTATCTCTATTAATATTTCATTTATTTATTGACATTATAAAACACCAAAAGGCTTTGGGGTCCAATCTTGATACTTCTCAAACAACTTTATTGGTAGAGCTTCAATCTTTGTTAGCTTTATTCTCTTTTTGAGGTTTTCCAAATCGTTTGTAATATCATCAATCATAATCTCATCATTATCGCTATCCTTTCTCTTCACTATTGTGACATTATCGTTCATGGAAGTTGTACCATTCAGAGTTGAATTCATTTTTGAATGTTCTTGATTGATGTCTTTTAGTATAATAGATAAATCATAATCATATCTAGAATTATTATTTGTTGATTTGGAAGTCTGTTCAACAATTGGTGATATCTTTAACTGTAATTTCATCAACAATTTCAAATTATAAGTCATATTGAATTTAGTCAACTGTGAAACTAGCTTCCTTATCAGCTTTTCATTTTGCAAAAACATATTAGACTTTTCAATAACAAAATATTCCAATAATTTCGACATTTGATCATGTATATCCTTTGAGTTCTCTTCCAATTGAATGGTCTTTGTTGACTGGTATAATCTTAATTGCAATGCATTTAATAGCCTCCATATAAAGTTCGTAATATTGGACTCTTGTTCATTATCATCATTATCAGCTTGTTGCTCTTTCCCAAATTTATTCAAAATGTGATTGAAAAGTGGATCATATAACAATTTTATTTGTGAATACTTTACTCTAGTGTTGATTAAAATACTTTTATTGAGCAAGACATCCATGATCTCCAATTGAGTTTCATTATCGCATCCATATTTGATTAAAATTGTGACTATCTCTTGTACGATTGCCCAGTATTCTTTCCCTAAATCAGTTGAATCACCAAACTTGATGAATTTGGCCATATCTTCTTTCCTTATCTTTCTATATCTTTTGAAGAGACTTTTCAAATCTGTCAAAGAGTTTTGGAATAGTATAGCATCCTCTTTTGAGTACCCTCCATTATTATTTGACTTACCCTTATTTGACCTTGCGGGTTGAGACACTGGTGTCGTGTTTGTTGAGTTATCCCAGTAATTGTTATATAACCAATCAATGGCACCATCACAACATTTTCTTAGCATCTCCAAACTGGGGAGGGAGTCATGCGTGCCTGAATGTCTTAATTCAACAAAATATGAAGGTAAATTGATGTTTCTAGCCAATGTATGCAAGGGAATGGCATAGACACTTTGCTGTGAGGGATCCAGTAGGCCATTAACAAATCTAATGATGGCCATGGTATATGACAGTTGCAACATCTCAGTTGTTGAGCTATTTGGCTGCTTCTGACTCTGGGAATCCTGCAATTTGATCTGAAACAGCAACGAAGAGGATTCTAGCACATGTGGCACTCTGCACTTGGTTGAGAGGGCCCTGATCTTGTTAATGGCTCTTAGCTTGCAATTGACAGCATCATCGCCATCCTTCTGCTTGTCGAAAAAGGCTGATTTGAGCTCACCCAAGTCCGCCTCGTCTCTCCAGGCAACTAGTCTAGGATGCTTGCTCATGGCGGTACCTGAAATAGTTCTTCAATCAGCAAATAGCCTCAACCCAAACCACAGCTTGAACAGTAATAGTAAGCACCTTAGTATTATAAGAAGAACCTCTTCAGCGTTAAGAATTTTCAAAGAAAAAAAAATCCGAAAATTCAAATTTGAAAATCAAAACAAATCAATCAATTCTTCGAATCTTCACCACAGAACAACAACACAACAACAACAGATACATCAAAATAACCAACCCAGTAATGTCTGAAATAACCTCTGTCATCATTGAGAATGGTTCATCAACCACAAGAGCCGGATTGTCAAACGAGTCGTTGCCTTCGCTCATCTTTCCTTCAGTATACCAGAATCCTCAAAAGGCAGAAACAACGCCTACTAATTATCTATTTGATGATTCTTTAAACCCATCTGAAGATGTCTATACCATTGTCAAAAACGGTTTGATCTATAACTGGGAAGCACTAGAAAAGAATTGGTCATATATATACGACCAGTTCAATGTTTCATCCAATGAATTGCCATTAGTTATCACTGAAGAAGTATTCAACAGTAAGAAGAACAGAGTGAAGTTGATTGAGACTGCATTCGAGAAATTTGATGTCCCCTTATTGAATATTATCAAGTCACCATTAGCTACATCTTATGGACTTGGAAGATCTACAAGCTTGGTTGTGGATATAGGCTCTTCCACTACAAAAGTTACACCAATATTTAATGGTACCATTTTATATAAAGGTGTCAACCATTCAAAATTTGCTGGTGACTTCCTCAATTTACATAGTTATGACTATTTAAAGAAGTTGGATGCATTACCTGAATTTGACTCTAACTATTCAGAATCATTCAAAGTCTTCAAGACTAATCAATTTATCAATAAATTTCAATCAAACATCTTACAAGTCTCACCATATAATATTATCAACACTGATTTTAACAACCAACATTCCAACTCAGAATTGAAAAACTATCAAATTAATAACAAAACAATTGAAATCTCTAAATACAATCAAATGCTACTATCAGAACCTTTATTCCAACCATTGAAATATCCAATTGATGGAATTGAATTAGATCCTAAATCAACATTAGGCTTAACTGATTTGATTTTAAGTTCTTTATCAAAACTATCATCAACAGAAGAGATTTACGCTCAATTATTAAGTAATATTATTGTTGTAGGTGGATCTTTGCTTAATCTTAAGAATCTTGAAATTAGACTTGTGAATGAATTAGCTAGAATATTGATCAAATTTAATCATATTCAAATTGTCGATATTCCATCGATTGAAGATAAAATCAACTCAAACTGGATTGGTGCTTCAATATTGGCAAATTCCAATAACTTTGATAGTTCAATAACAAGGGAAGAATTCTTAGAATTTGGCGCTGATGCCATTAATGAGCAAAAATTCAAATAGATAGATAGATAGCTGATAGGTCATTTCATGGTCAGTGTGAAAAAACCTAAGTTATAATTACATGTATTGTACTATTATTCTGAGTCAGCGTACGTATAATATATGAGTAATAACTAGCGGAAATTGATATAATTTGTTTGATCATGTAAGATCGTGATAATGATAAACTCTACAGTTTAAGAAATCAGAAAGATAATAGCATTGATGTTTATATATTGGACTTGTGAGAGTGAAATCTCGAATAGCATATATATATAGATATATTATATATCTAATGGTTTATGTTGTTAGTATATAAAGAGCTACCAGAATAGAAATGGCTAGTCAGTATATGATAAGTATATTACCCATGATCAATCTATTTTGTTGTTCCATTGATCTCAGTGTAGCGGTTCTTATATTTTAGTTCTAGCATTCTTTTTTGCTCAAGTAAACGTGCTAAAGAATCATCATTGATGGAGCACAAATAGAGGGCATGATAAATACGTTAATACTGTTTAGCTCAGATAGTTGACTTACCAATTGTGACTTTTAACCGTTGATCAGTCAAGTTGGTTGAAGTCTGAATTGAAAATTTTTCACTTTTTATAGCAAAAACTCAACAACGAAAAACGACGAAAGCTGTGTAGAGGCATTGTTCAGGGTTTAGGGCATTCTAAATCATTCCACAAAGAGATGAACATTACAAATACTCACATATAATCATGCTTTACCCTCAACTGAGCTGGGCACATCGTTCCCTGATTAGACTGTCGAAACGAGCAGTTATTTCCCAAAATGGGAATTACCCAAAGAGGTTAAAATACAGCAGCCCCTTACAAAGAAAATAGTACAAAAAATTCTCAGAAGACAACAAACAAACAATACTAACTCCAAGCAGACAACAGAGATAAATACTGAACTTAGCTCTAGGACACCTTCTTGGATGATACACCCTATCATGTCAAGCCCCTTGAAAGAGATAGTGAAGGAACTCAACAGCGTTCTGTCCTCTCCTCCAGCAGAATTCAACCAGCAGCAGCAGCAGCAACAACAACAACAACAACAGCAGCAGAATCCTAAGAGAGGCTCCATATCATCAAATACTTCCAGCATACTCAGCGCATCAAGCTCATATATAACGTCACCTATAAACATAATACCTGGTGCTGGCTCAAATGAATCACCAAATCTACTGGCAACTTCGGTAGAGCACAATAAGCTATTGCCTTCAACATCGACAATCTCATTATTGTCCTTGGGTAGATCTGATGTTGACACAATCTCACTTCATCCTTATCAAGGCTTCAACAATAACTCTAGTGTAACTAACTCCCCAGTTTCCAGAAGAACAAGTTTCAACAACAGTGGAGGTATCTCATCCTTGAATCTCAACAGCAGTTCCTTTGGTATGGCCGGGACTAACACCAACAACAGCAACATCAACATCAACAGCACTTACAGCAACAACAACAACAGTAATACCAACAACAACAATAATAATAATAACAATAACAATAACAATATTGGCCCTAACTCGTCAAATCAGCAGAGAAGAAATATGTACCTAGCAAGTGGGAGAAGGATCAGTACGTCAATTCAACCAATACCCATTTCCAACCAGAGAAACTTTGGTGTGGGTCATTACAACAATAACTATAGTTACAACAACACTGGAGCAAATGTTAATAACAGTATAAATAACTTGATAATACCAGAATCACCTAATTTGAAGCCCTTTTCTATTGAAGAATCACCATCACAATATCTTTTAAACAACCAAACGTTACCTCCATCTTTCAAAAGATCCCCAATATTTCCTTCCACCAGTCTAAATCAAAGAGGATTGAGTATCGGTACCAACTCTAATCTTGTTGCAAATAACAGTGGCAACAACAGCAACAGCAACAACAACAGCAACAACAACAATAATAATGACAACAATGCTATAAGAACCACGTATAGCAACGACAGGATATTGGGCCAGATGTCACCATTTTTGGTTCCATCATCTGTGGAGAACAATGTTCCAATGACTCCATTGATGCTGTCCAATTATAGAGACCAAATTGATGATATGGATGAACTAAACGAGTTGAAGGATTAGAAGTTACAACTCCCATATTCCTTCAAACGTATCAATCCAACCACATTTATGACGTTTTACGACCATTGATCTAATGAATGAACTAACCAACCAATTAACCCACTACTATATATAAATACATCTCTATTTTGTATATATAGTATGCATAAACAACACTGATGATCTCATGAACTATCTGAGTTGTAGTCTCAAAGTTGATCACTGTACAGAATATTTGAATAGTATTGGAATATTTGAATATTTGTCAAACCGGGAAAATCAAATTCTGATTGATTTTTTGAATCATCACCAAATTACAAAAATTGTTAGTTGAGTACTCTTGATTCATCATACCAATACAACAACATCAACCTGACTTCTTTGGTCTAATCAATACATAATTCGGGTTTAAGTGACATAAAAGTAATCAAAAACAGCACTCAATATTGTCATCATCTGAATAAATTTTCTGGCACTAAAATTAATATGGGAAGACCAAGGGTATGTTATTTATCTTAATTCTTGATTGATATCTTCACAAGATTTGAAGTATGAAGCATATAATTAAAGGCCATCTACTAACACCAAAGATCATCGTTCATAACGGTGAAATTACAATAGCTGATAATACTAATAAGACATGGTGAAAGTGAGGGAAATTGTGACAAGTCTGTTAATAGGTACACTCCCAATCATCAAGTTGCATTAACAGAAAGGGGTCATTCACAAGCCAAAGAGGCTGGTGAGAAATTAAGATCAATGATTACTGAAGAAGATGATTCAGTTTTGTTTTATACATCTCCATATTTAAGAACTAGACAAACTTTAGATGGATTGATTGATGGGATTAAGGATTTGAAACATATAACGTATAAGGTTCATGAAGAACCAAGGATGAGAGAACAAGATTTTGGAAATTTCCAAAGTTCAAGTGAAGAGATGGAAGCTATATGGAAGGAAAGGGCACATTATGGACATTTCTTTTATAGAATCCCATATGGAGAAAGTGCAGCAGATGTTTATGATCGATGTGCTGGATTCAACGAGACCTTGTTTAGACAATTCAACAGTGAAAAGTTTCCCAAGATATTGGTTCTTGTGACCCATGGTATATGGGCCAGGGTGTTCTTGATGAAGTGGTATCGTTGGACCTACGAGGAGTTTGAAAGTCTGAAGAATGTGGGTCATTGCCAGTTTCTTATTATGGAGAAACTGATGGACGGGAGCAACAAGTTTGAACTAAAGACAGAGCTCAAGAAGTGGCAGGACGATGACGAGGAGGACAGTGTTCTTAACAGAGAGAATGAAGAGGAGTTGCAAGACGAGATGAAGGACGACATTATCAACAACAGCAACAGCTACACCGACATGAGCTACCTCAACCTGGACCAGGAGACCCAGCGATTGCAGCACGAGAAGGAGCGAAAGCTCAAGGAGATGTTTGTCAAAAACAAGCGTTGATTCCTATACAAACATACACATTTATTATACTGAAGAAGAGATGACTCAATTGTAGAAATAGTGAAATAATGAAATAGTGAAATATCCACATTGTCGTACAATTCTAAAATTCTCAAAATTATGCCATCATTTGATCCCAAAAAAAACCAAAAAAACCAAAAACTGGTCCCGGCATTTTCAGCTTTTTTTGTTATAAAAGCAACTCATTTTCCCACTTTTCTCTTAATTTTGAAGCAAAGGTAAAGCACTTGTAAGGAAGTTCTTATTACTGATTCATCTCTTATAATTGACAATCACAATCACATAATATCAACAATGGCCAGAAAATTCTTCGTCGGTGGTAACTTCAAATTGAACGGTTCAAAATCAAACATAGCTTCAATTGTCGACAACTTGAACGCTGCCTCTTTGGATCCAAACACTGAGGTTGTCATCCTTCCTCCATCAATCTACTTGGAATACTCTGTCTCTTTGATCAAAGACCCAAAGAAATTGCAAGTCGGTGCTCAAAATGCCTACGTCAAGGGCTCTGGTGCCTACACTGGTGAAATCTCTGTCGAACAAGTAAAGGATGTGGGAGCCACATGGGTCTTGCTTGGTCACTCTGAAAGAAGAACCTTGTTCGGTGAAACTGATGAATTCGTTGCTGAAAAGGTCAAATTCGCTTTGGAATCTGGTCTTAATGTTATACTTGCCATTGGTGAATCTTTAGAAGAAAGAAAGACTGGTGTCACTGATTCCGTTAACCAAAGACAATTAAAGGCTGTCTTAAACTTGGTTAAGGATTGGTCAAAGATTGTCATTGCTTACGAACCAATCTGGGCCATTGGTACCGGTTTAGCTGCCACTCCAGAAGATGCTCAAGAAACACACAAGGCCATTAGAGAATACTTGGCTAAGGAATTGAGCCAAGAAGAAGCTGATTCAATCAGAATTTTATATGGTGGTTCTGCAAATGGTAAGAATGCTCCAAGTTTCAAGGACAAGGCTGATGTCGATGGTTTCTTGGTTGGTGGTGCCTCTTTAAAACCTGAATTTGTTGATATCATCAACTCAAGACTATAAGTGTATAATCAAATGTTAAAATACCATAAGGCTTACGTTTTTCTTTAAATTAGTAGTTTAAGCATCATATACTTATGAATTCGATAGATTAGTGTTACACGAATATATATTCACACATATGTCTTGGTGTAGTTAATTCTAACTGTGAACTGTGAACTGATTCTGATATAAATTAGACAATTGATGTAAAGATTAATAATGTACAAATGCAAATAGTATAGAGCAGAGGATCTTTGATGGTGGTGGAGATGGTAAATGTGGATATTGATGTGACAAATACAAGCTATAAGTTGTAGTATGATTATGGTCTGATTAAGGAATCAATCAAGAATGAAGTTAATCCTTGATTTTCAATATCTTCACTGGTATGGTTGATTTGACCATTAATGTTTAACCATTCTTGTAAATCAACATTGGCATTGTTCTCAAATTTTTGTTTCTTGTATAATTGATAATTCAAATTGTTTAAATCATCTAATGATTCTAATAATGATTCCAAGTTACTAATGACAGAATCATTCTTTGTCTTTGATGATTGTAATGTGGTAAATTCATTGTTGTTATCTATTATGGATTCTGTGGTTGATTGTGATGAAAGGTATAATGAACCTAAATGATTGTTATGTAATTTGATTGAAACTTCTTCAAAGATTTCAGTAAAATGTAAATCAGCATTTTTTAAATCATTACTACTAAATGAATGTTTTAAATATTGATTTAAATATTTTTCAGTTAATCTTAAAGCTTTAAAGCTTAATAAACCATATTTTGCTTTAAATGGATCATGAATGATCAAAATTGTGTTTGAGAATTTCAATTGTAATTCAGCTAATGATTCAATAATGGAATCATTAATGAATTTACCACTTTGTGAAGATTGATACCAACCTAATTGTTCAACAACAACATTATCTTTGAAATTGTTCAATAAATCTTCTTGATATTTAACATTGACTTTTGATTTGTATGGTGAATTAACATCATCATGATAAGTGTACGGGAATGGGTAACATGTGGTAATCTTCAAAACATCACCATAGACATCAACACCAAATAATGGACCAGAGACAGATGATGGTTGAAATTCAGTGGAGTGATTGATAATCTTCAATGCAACACTTGATTCCAATTGAACAACTTTTGTTGTTGGGGCGGTATATGCTCTTCTAAAGACATTCAAAGCTAGTTAGTATGTATAACATCATTTCTAATAACAAGTAACTCAACTTACAGTTTATCAGACATTATCTATAAGGATTCACGAATACTTATTTAGAATTCGATGTTCAAGCTCTTGATTCTTTCTCTGTACCCATTCGTTGATTTAAAAATTTTTCCCAGGTCGGAATTTACCCAATTCGGAACACTGCCCTCGGAAATAAAACCACGTGACCAATTTTTTTTTGATTCGTCGAAAGACAAAAATTTTATTAAAATCCCAATCCAAAGTCATCGTTATAATTTCTCATTATACTGTACATTCAAATCAACAAATATTCACAAGATGTCTGCTGACCAAGTTGCTGAAGAAATCCAAAAATTACATTTGGATGATGTCACAGGTGATATGATCTCTAAATCAGAATTGAAAAAGAGACAAAAACAACGTCAAAAGGATGCTGAAAGAGCTGAAAAGTTGGCCAAGCAAGCTGAAAAGGCAGCTTCAGAACCAAAGACCAACAACAAGAAGAAGGATACCTTACAAGATTTAACTCCAAATCAATACTTTGAAATCAGATCAAGACAAATTGATGAATTGAGAAAATCCAAGTCTCCAAACCCTTATCCACATAAGTTCAATGTCACCAACTCCGTCAAGGATGTCTTGAACAAGTACAACCATTTAACAAGAGGTGAAACTTTACAAGACGTTACCGTCAACGTTGCTGGTAGAATCCATGCCAAGAGAGAATCTGGTTCTAAGTTAAAATTCTACCTTTTAAAGAGTGATGGTGTCTCTATTCAAATAATGGCCCAAGCTCAAGATGCTATTTCTGATTATGAAAGTACCCATGAATTATTGAGAAGAGGTGATATCGTCGGTGTTACTGGTTACCCAGGTAGAACTGAACCAAAGAAAGGTGGTGAAGGTGAATTATCAATCTTTGCTACCGATATCCAATTATTGACTCCATGTTTACATATGTTGCCATCTGATCATTTTGGTTTCAAAGATCAAGAATCAAGATACAGAAAGAGATACTTAGATTTAATCATGAACAACTCTACAAGAGATAGATTTATCGTTCGTTCCAAGATTATTTCCTACATCAGAAAGTTCTTGGATGAAAGAGAATATATTGAAGTTGAAACTCCAATGATGAACGTCATTGCTGGTGGTGCCACCGCTAAGCCATTCATCACCCATCATAATGATTTAAACATGGATATGTTCATGCGTATTGCTCCAGAATTATTCCTTAAGGAGTTAGTTGTTGGTGGTATGGATCGTGTTTATGAAATTGGTCGTCAATTTAGAAATGAAGGTATTGATATGACACATAACCCAGAATTTACCACTTGTGAATTTTATCAAGCTTATGCTGATGTCTATGATTTGATGGATATGACTGAAATGTTATTCAGTGAAATGGTTAAGGCTATTACTGGTACATACACCATCAAGTATCACCCAGAAGGTCCAGAAGGTAAAGAATTAACCTTGGACTTTACAAGACCATGGAAGAGAATCAACATGATTGAAGAATTAGAGAAAACCTTTGATGTCAAATTCCCAGCTGGTGATCAATTACACACTGCTGAGACTGGTGAATTCTTAAAGAAGATCTTAATCAAGCACAAGTTGGATTGTCCTCCTCCATTAACCAACGCTAGAATGTTAGATAAGTTGGTTGGTGAATTAGAAGATATGTGTATCAACCCTACATTCATTTTTGGTCACCCTCAAATGATGTCTCCATTAGCCAAATACCATCGTTCTCTTCCAGGTTTATGTGAACGTTTCGAAGTCTTTGTTGCTACTAAGGAAATTTGTAATGCTTATACTGAATTGAACGATCCATTTGATCAAAGAGAAAGATTTGAAGAACAAGCCAGACAAAAGGATCAAGGTGATGATGAAGCTCAATTAGTTGATGAAACTTTCTGTAACGCTTTAGAATACGGTTTACCACCAACTGGTGGTTGGGGTTGTGGTATTGATAGATTGGCCATGTTCTTGACTGATTCTAACACTATCAGAGAAGTTTTATTATTCCCAACTTTGAAACCAGATGACAATATTGTCACAGTCAAGAAGGATTAAGGAAAGTAATCTTTTTGTATAACTAGAGAAGTGTTTATATACTTACTACAGATAAATTCTTGAACTATTACTATAACTACGTACCACTGCTATTTGAAGTTGTTGATTTAAGACCCAGGAGTGTATAATTCTACACTCATATAATCCTATCTAATTTCTTCTAATCTCACCATTTCTCTTCATTTCCATTGCCTTTTTATAAGGAGGCGCTGTTGGACTTTGAACAGGATCAAGACTGATCCTTGTTAAATCAGATTCCAATGTATAAGTTGCATCAGAGTCATAACTTGACAAATCTCCACAAGCAATGAATGGTGCCACATTTCTCCTTTCCTCCTCATATTCCAAGTCATCCTTCAATTCATATCTTCCAATATTAGCACCTTTAAAGAAGTCCTCTGTAGATACATTTGGATCCAAAGTTGGTTTCCAAGTTGTACTTGGTTTGTAACCAAGGCAAACGATGAATGCTTCCAATGATGTACCTCTTGAAGATCTAGGCTTAGCACAAATAACCTTCTCAAATAGGAATCCAAGTTGAGAATACATTAGATCAATATCTCTACCTCTAAAGATCTTAGCGACAAATGTTCCACCTGGTCTTAATAAACATGTAGTCAATTGTAATGCAGCCAAAATCAACTGAGCTTGAATATATTCATCTAAATCGTGTAACCCTGTTACATCTGGAGCACCATCACTACATACAAAGTCTGCAGGTTCACCGCCAAATATCTCCAGTATCTTACTCAAAGTCTTTGGATGTGTTATATCAGCTTGTAGTGTTGTTACACCATTAATTGGAGCCATTGGCTGTAAATCAACCGCAACAATCTTTGGCGGTATTTGATTAGCAGCAGCGTCTTGGTTTTGAGGCTGCTTTTCATATAGCTCTCTTGACAATACTTGTGACCAAGACCCTGGAGCAGCACACAAATCTACCACTCTTCTTACGCCCTTGAACAACTGGAACTGGTCGTTCAATTGCAACAGCTTGAAAGCAGATCTAGCTCTCCATCCCTCTTCTTTTGCTTTTCTATAAGAGCAAGGTGTCAGTACACAAACACTTTGCACAATAGCAATCCAACAATAACATACCTATAGTACAAATCTCTCTTGTCCTTACTACTTTTACCCATCCTAAAGCCTGTTCAATCGTTGTTCCTGTCTCATCCTTAATGAAAATCTCAGCGGTCAAATAAATTTTTAACTTTTCCCAAAAAAAAAAAAAAAAAAAAAAAAAAAAAAAACAAAAAAAAAAAAAAAAAAAAAAAAACAAAAACAAAAACAAAACAACA